>JBBYHM010350495.1:0-90135 GCA_038381775.1 Adansonia rubrostipa
CTGGAATCTTCGTTAAACAAGCTCAAATCTTCTGATTTTGAAATGAAAATGGTCTTACAACTATTCCCTAAATGTTTATATTTTTTTCTCGAGTCAAAACCTTGAGCGGTATGATCAATGGGCTGTTTCATCTCACACTACTCTTGGGCTGTGCAAATGAGTTTGTGATGCTCTGCCACTCTTTCCCTTCAGTCATAGACATTCGAACATCAATGACTCGAGTTTGGACTCATAGACATAAAAAAATGAGAAATATCTCCTGCTTTGCCTTATTCCCTACTGGCATCACAATTATTGCAAATTGAAAAATCATTTTAAAATCCTAAACGATTTTTCATGAATTTTTTGATATTTTTCTATCAAATAATGTTGAATTATCTTTAAAATTATGTCTTATTTAGCCCTGGATCATTCTGGATCAGAGAGTTAGGATTTTTCAAGTCTAAACTGTCTGAAACCTTTGGAATCTAAACGTGTATTCTGTTTGGGCCATTCACGCCTAGTAATGATTTTTCCAAATTTTTCAAACATTTTTCCTAAAACGTACATGAAATTCCCTTTCTGGAAAGGTATTATTTGCAATTTTCCAATACCAAATAAGTCCAAAATGATTTTTCAAGTTTTGACACTCCTTGTCCCTTATATCCTCTGCCAGCAGTACAATCAATCCAAATTTGAAAATTTATTCCCTCGAAAAATGACTTCTTAGGACATTGGGAAAATTTTTTAGATCGACCCTCGTCGAGTTAGCTTTCAAGCTGTATCTTGTCCACCCTCTAAATCCTTCAAACCAATTTAGAATAAATTCGGAAGTAGGATAGCGTGATGTTGTCCCCTGTTTTTTGTTCATGGTCAAAATAAGTTATTTTCCCGAATTTTGTCTCCAGACATTCGAATGTCTCCGTATCACCCCGATCAGACTCGAAAACATACTTTAACATCCCACAAGCTCATATCAAGGCAGAAACATTTTTTACATCTTTACCATCCTCATTCACAATAAATCTTTTTTGCCAAAAATTGTCAAATGTCACCAATTTTCTAAATCATGAAGTTTTGCATTCACGTGGATACTCCAACCCCTTCTTTTCGAGGGGACACTCCAACCCCAGTTTTCAGAATTTTCAAAGTAAAAAAATCTTCCTTTGTCAAAATTATTCATCATCCATAGGGATACTCCAACCCCATCTTTTTGAAAGGATACTCCAACCCTATTTTTCAATTGCAATTAAATTCTTCTCCTTCCCAGATTTCCATGAATATGTCAAACAAATCTTGTTTAATCAAGAAATCCAGATGCATATCAAAAATGGTCAATTCGGTTATTCCCAGATAATCGATGCTAATAGCTATATAAATTCCCATAGTTACCCATTTTCTTTATCATTGCATTGAATGATCCATGTTATGCTATTTCATTTATTATTTTACTAACATGATTTCTTTGTGATGATTATTGGCATTCATGTTTTCAAAATGTTTCCAAATAAAATTAAAGGTAATGCTCCGCATGGGTATCTCTCCAGTGCCCAAAGTGGAACATTCCATTTTCAAAGTAAAATCCAGAGGTCATTTTTATTGAAAATCTCTATATTCCCCATCTCTCCGAGATGTATATGAGATTAAATATTTTTCATCAAAACCTATATCATTTCCATAAGATTCATGCATTCGAAGAGGGTTATATCGAAATAACGATAAGTTAAGGTCGAAAGAATCGAAATCGAGATAAGACATAACTAGTAAGGTACCGATTTTGGGTATCTTGAAGAGGTTCATACCTCATTGCGCGTAACCATCTCTCGAACCCAAATGGTGAATCTTTGCATTACATAGACCACGAGATCGATGATTTATGTTTCGTAACTCAGACCATATGTTTCAATAGGCATCCGATCATGCCTAGCCCTAAATGATCGATGGCGACTCTAAGCATTGGCCATTCTGTGATAGTTATCGGAGACCAATAAGATGAGCGATTCATCTTATGGTCCCTTTCACTGTACCATAAGTCGAGAATCCGTGCATTCTCGTTCTCATCACATCGCTAAAGAAAAGTCTTAGTCAAGAAGACATTTCCAAGTCAGGAAAATATTTTAAATCATACGCACTCATAGATCTATGAGGATCCACCCCGAGGTACATTGCGACTGCATAAAACAAGAATGCATGGAGATGATAGATAGATGCATGAACATACTTAGGATGAACACACTGAAAAAAGCATTTTTATTTCATGGAACCTATTAAGCTACTAGGAAATGTATGGGCATACCTATTACATGTTAAGATGCATGCTTTAAACATGAGATGCATGTGTGAATATGGAAGAAACATGGCAAGGTCACATGGACAAAGGCTGTTATGTAATGAAAATGTAAGGGGATAGCATGTAGACACCAAGAAAAACATCAAGATCCTAAATTACCATAACCAAAGCCACAAAAATGTATGAGAGTCCTAAGGTGGCCTTAAAAGCATAAAAAGGGTTTACTAAGATAATGTTGATGACAAAACAGAAAATATAAAGATCAAGGTAGAGGGATATACCAAAAACTTAAAATTCCCTTTTTTTTGAAGCAGTGGCTGTAGGCTTAATTTTTTCCTTTTCTTTGCTATTATTTAGCAAGAAAAGGATGAAAGGAAATAGCTTTTTGGTGCTATGGTTGATGGTGAGGTTTTTTAAGGATCAAAATGTGTGAAAAGTTAGGCTTAAAGGTTTTCCAGTGGTGGTTTAGGGTAGCTCTAGGAATAGAGTATGGAGGTCAATGAAACAATGTTTTTGGAAGTATTTTTAGGCCTGAGAATTGTTGAAGGATTTGTGGGGATGGGTCAAGAGTTTTCTGGGATTGCTGGAGAGTTTTTTTTTATAGTTGGGAACCCTTTTTTTCTTAGGTAGCTGGTTTTTTTTAGGTAGCTTCCTTTGAGATGCCCCTTTCTTTTAATTCAACCCTCTTTTTTAAAAAATAATGCAAATAGCCTCATTAATTTTTCTTCCTCAGTAAGGCATATCTTTAGCTGTCATGTTTAGTTGACTTTCTTCTTATTGGTTTTGCCATGCTGATCAAGGGGGTAGAAAGGCTGTGAAAGCCTGCAAGCTGGAGATATGCCTGCCACCCTCTTGCACCCATATATTTTATGAAAGTGACCTTTGTCATTAATTGTTTGGACTCCAAAAATTAGTTAGAATCTGTTAATGAACCCATAGTTAAGGTTTCCAATGTTATATGATAGTTTTATGGTGCAAAAACATGTTTAAATCGAGTTTTCGGAGGCTAAAAATGGCTCGAACTAAGCAATAATGTCTTGGTGTATTGATACAAAACATGTTGTATTGATACACAACTCCTGAGTATCGATACTATGAGTTGTATATCGATATTAAGAGCAAAAAAATGTTTCCAGTCTCGAGACTTAGAGGCCAGCATCGATACTCCATGGATTTGTATCAATACTCAAGCTTGTGTATTGATACATTTTGCCAAAAATCACAACTTTAGCTACTGCCAAGACCTATATCGATACAATCATGCTTGGTATCAATACCACACCTTAGGTATCAATACCAAACCCTCATGTATCGATACTACAAATGGAAATTCAAAATTTTGGTCACCCATATGACCCGTACATACCTTAGGTTCCTTGAGTTGTCATATCTTGGTCGCAAAAAGAGGAAAATTACCCCATTTTTGAATTTTTCTTTAAAGCAGTGCATAGGCATTTTAGGCCTTCCCAAAAGAACTTTGTCATTGGGCGATCATTCCCCAGCTTTATTTCTATTTTTTTTATTTTGCCACCTTTTACCTAAACCCCTAAGATACCAAAAACTGGTCAAGACAAAATGAGGTGTTTACAAATGTCAAAAATTAAGAAAAATCCTTCATAATATAACAAATTAATGCGATAAATAAATAAAAGTAAAAGGTATTATAGTAACACAAGATAAACTTATTAATATCAAGAAAATCAAATTACAAGAGTAAAATGTTAGAAGCATTCCCCCATGTGTACCTAATTTGGTACCCTCTAAAATTGAGTATGGCTTTAACTAGGTGAGGCTTTTACAGTTCATTACATGAGGATTGGGTTAAACATCTAAATAGGTTCTCGAATTTTCTCTGAGTCCAGAAAGAATGGATGAGGTACCTTGATCCTTACCTATTCTGGGTTTATGTCGAAAATGGTTTTATTCTAATTTGAGTATCTTTCATGCTTGTAATGAGGCTAACACATTGAGCATGTGTAGGTATTTACACCTAGTAGGCTTTTCGTTGGCCTAGAAAGAGGCTAACACCTCAAAAGGCAGCTACTTTACCCCCTCCTAAAATATTTGGTTACTTATGCCTTTCCATATACCTGGAGGAGAACCTAATCTAGATTAATGCACACAGTGTGAGCAAGGGAACAACTTACCGTTTATGACTTGACTCTTTTAAAAATAATAAAAACCTATCCTAAATTTCCCCTAAAAATAATGCTATAAAGAAAACAATAGAGTTAGTAAGAAATATAAACCAGAATTTCCATAAATAAAAGTTTTTGTTTTTAAAATACTAAGAATTATAATTAAATGCCGATTAGCACTGAGTTAATCAAAATTTATTTAACATGTTATTAATTTTAGGCCTAACTTTCTAGCTTGTCCCCAGTGGAGTCACCAAATTGTTGCAACATGGCTCAGATACAATCTTGACCAACTAGACTTAAAAGAAGGGTGCAACCCTCATCCTTATATATATCATTATTTTTATTTCTAAGGCCACATTATTATCATTTTTTTCTTATTTTTGTGTTTAAGGACTAGTCATCGAGATGAATCATTTACTTGACTTAACCATAAATAGCATTATAAAAAGGTCATTTATTCTCCAGTTGCCACCAATCTATTTGGCTAGCTGAGATTGATCACCTATCGGAGTTTGTATTTTAAGGGCTACGAAACCCACAAAATAAATTTTGAGGTCCACTTTGATACTAAAGATTACATGAAAAGGTCTAACAGTCGGTTATACTAAAGATCATGTGAAAGGGTCTAACAGTCGGTCATAGTCCCGAGTAAGTATCAACCCTCTTATGATGTCCGAAAATTAGTACCTATTAATCCCATGTTAAATTTGATTTTTTTTATTTCAACACTAGATTTTAATTATAATTCTTGTTTATAAATATAAAAATATAAATTTTATGAAATAGATTTATTATTTTCAATGAAAAAATCCATTTTTTACCTTTTTTGAAAAATCAAAATATCTTTCATATTTTAGTAGAGAGTTAGAGGAATTCAAAAGGTCAAAATATCTTTCATACCCTATTCTAATACCAAAAGAATATGAAAAATTTTATTTTAATAATCAAGGTGTCTTATGTACCACACTAGAGGATCGAAGGAATACATAAGGTTTTATTTTTATTAATTTGAAAAATCCTGATTTTCTCTTTAAAAAAGATATCTCACAATTAAAATAATTCGTAGAACCCCTTTCATATACTAGGAGAAATCCCATGTACCATTTGAATTTGAAAACATTACCTTAATTTCAAAATTACAATTTTATTTAGGTAATAATATAAAAAAATACCTTAAGACTAAGTGCACCTTTGACCCCAATGGACTCGGTTCTAAAATAAATTAATGAAATATCAGTAAGGTCCACCTTCAACATATAAGTAATCTGGTACCCTAAAAGGTTCTATAACCTCATAGACAAATAAACCTATTCCTATTGTATACCTTCAACACAGAAGTATCCCAATGATCACATAGGACCTGGTTCTAATGTAAATTCCTAAAATGTCTCTGAGGTCTACCTTCAACATAAAAGTATCCCGATAACCGTAAAAGACTTGATGACTTCATAAAAACATAAGCCTGATTATGCACCATCGACATACAAGTATCTTGGCAGGCATAAAGGACTCGATTCTAGGATACATTGCTAAAATATCTCTAAGGTGTACCTTCGACATAAAAGTATCCCGATAACTTAAAGGATTTGATAGTGGTATGAAATCATAATTATACCCTCTATGAGAAACTTGGACATAAAAAAAACCTAAAATGCAAAAATTACTAAAAGGTCCCTAAACTTTTTAAAATTACATTATGCCCCCACCAAAAAATCAGAGGAATACATAAAGTTTTAATATTTTCTACACCCTTTTAGAGGACTACAGGAATGCTAGAAATATTTTTAAAAAATAAAAGATATCACATTAACCCCAAAATGCAAGGTTTGACAAAATGATCTCAAAACTTCTTTAAACTGGCAAAATAGTCCTTACATAAAATAAACATCACAAAATAATACAAAACATATTACAAAAATAATGGAAATCATACCAAATATCACCATAAGCATTTAGCCAAGCATTTATGGCCTTGAAACAATTTTTGTATTTTTACAAATTAGTTTTTAAAATTTTTAAAATCACAAAAAGAATCCTAAAAGGTTAAAAATGTATAAAATACATTTAAACATGTTAAAAATGTATGGAAAACACTTCTAAAGGTGTATGGAACATTTGGCCAAACATGGATGGCCTTAAAACAAAAAGGTTTTATTTTTACAATTTAGTCCCTACATGAAATAAAACACAAAATCAAATATTAAACATATCTGAATCAACATGCGATACATACAAAAAATTACATTATCAATTCAACCAAACACCAATGGCCTAGGAAAAAAATTTATAATTTTACAAATAAGTCCATAAACTTTTTAAAATTATAAAATGACCTTAAAATGATAAAAAAATGCATAGAACATATTCATACATATTAGAATAAGCATGAAAACATCTTTAAAGATCTAAAAGTGTTCAGCCAAGCATAATAAGTCTTAGAAAAATTTTGCAAATTTTTGTAATGTTGTCTTTATATTTTCTTTAATTACAAAATAACCTACAAAATCAAAACTTTACAAAATCATCAACATTAAATTTGACCAGCATGTGTTTCACTAGGAAAATTGTTTTCCACACATATTTTCATGAATATCAATACAAGCACGTGACATAAAATTTACCAAACATAAATATGCATAAAAACATGATAAATAATGAATATATCAGCAAAAATCAACATGAAAATATTAAGAAAAATAATGCAAAATATATACATGAAAATAATGTTATTTCTATCAATAAACAATAATAATCTTGATGAAATGTCAACATATCACTAATAAAAATTAAATTTAATAACTGTATCATCAAACTTTGATCATGGCTTTTATACTTGGCCTTTAACCATGAACCAAAATTTATAAGCACAAGTGTTCATTAGGCTCAATAAAAGGAAGAATTATAATTGAAATGAACAAAATCATAAATTTTCCAAGTGAATTTACCTTGAAAGCTTGGAAAACTTGAAAATAACTTAAATAATTCAGTGAATTTTAAGTGTTTTTGGCTTATGGCAGCCATCCCTTTTCTTTCATGAAAGCTCTCCCCCTTTTTATAAGGAGGATCAGCCAAGGCTTGAAAAAAAATGCCTTGGTTGAATGGTCACTAGATTTGTCTACAACTTTTATTATTATTATTATTATTATTATTATTACTACTATTACTATTATTACTTTTTAATTTTTTTTAATTTGATAAGATTTTAACTAATGAGTTTTGTCATTTTGCATGTGTCATCATGCAGGAAATGATGATGACATCACCATCTAGAGACATGAGAGAGAAAAATTTTAATTCGAATAAAAACAAATTATAAGACTAAATCGTAACAAATTAAAAATTATGTATTCGAAGAATAAAATTTTGCATAACAAATTTAATTAAAAATTTCATTAAAATAAACTTCTTGAAGCTGTTAGAAAACAAAAATGGGTTCATTGGGCTTGTCAAAAAGTTAGTGGGTATATGAGGCCCATTAAAAAAATTAACGAGTCTTAGAGCCCATGAAATGGAAAAACTTTTTGGCCTATTAAACATAAAATTAATAAAATTTCCATATAAAAATTCAAAAAAGGAATTTTTGAGAAATTTTGTGCAAGAAAAAGGCAATTAAAAATTCTAAACTCTAAAATTTTATGAATAAAAATCCTTTTGAAAGAAAATTATTGTTTGGAAAAAATGCAAATCTCATAAAGTGAATTGAATTTTAAAAAATAATTTAATATGAATTTAACGAAAATATTTTAAGAATTTTTAAAATTATAAACTTAGAAAAATTTGAGCAAAAAAATTTACGGAGTAAAAAACTTTATAACTTAGAAACAATAAAATTCCAAAAATATGTTCAAATTTTATAAAAATAAATTAAATTCAACACATTAATCAAAATATTAATTTATAAAAATAATAAATATGAAAATCGAAAATCTAAAAATATTTATCAAAAAATTTTCATGATTATGATATTCACGGTACTATGAAAAAATCAAATTTAATAAATAAATTTAACAACTTGACACCTTGTGGTATAAAACGCCAATATGAGTTTTTCCTTGAAATTCCTAATTTTTTGAAGTGAGTGTTAGCATAAATACCGCACAAGTATTGATAAAAATATATGATAATCAACTTTCCAAATTTTATGAAAATTTTAAAAATTTTGAAAAATGAAAAATTTGACTGTAATGTCATTGACAAAAATGAATTTCAAAATTTAAGAAGTTAAAAAGAATTTTGCCTTGATATTCATCTTTTTTATCCAAGATTTGTTCTTTATGAATCTTTAATTTTTCTTTCACATGCACATGTGATTATTTAGGCACCACTGAAGAGGTCTTGAAAACATCCAGTCAACCTTGAAAAGTCAACCCTAACTAGACGGCTACTAAGTTCTTAGTCTTGAATGTTTTGGAATGTTAAGGAATGGGCCCAGACAAAAATAGGTGTTAACGAAGCTATTTATAACTTGGTTATAAATGAACAACCATAGTTGAAATTCAATTTTCATTTAACAAAGTTTGGTTCCATTTCAACCAATTTCAACATGCTGGATAAGAAGTACAAAACAACTACCATGGCATTTAAATGATAGCCTACATGTTATATGACAAAAGCATGGAAGACTATGACAAAAGGTATGGGTGAATGACGATTTGTCATAAATCTTCCCCAAGTAAGTAACTAAAAAAGAGAAAAAAATAAAAAAATGAATGGCCATAAGTGATGCTATTTTAAAAAGAGGTTCTTTTTTTCTTTTATCCTTTTTCCTTCAATAAGAATTTATTAGTTTTCTAACACTTTTAGGAAAAAAAACTAGTTTTCAAAGCTTTAGTGCTGAAATTAATTGTTTTGATTCAAGAAAGGTATATTTATTTTAAGATTTCCTTTAAAAAATTTTCATTTTTATATCATCCATCTCTATCTTCATTTTCTTTTGATTTTCAAAGCATGTTTTCCTCCCTTTGGTGAGCTTCATGAACCTAATTTAATTAGGTGAAAGCAATGAACAAAGCTTAGGTGATTTTCTTTTACCATTTTGCATAGTTATTATCAAATGTTTCTTTCAATAGCAAATATTTTAAATCATGTCCACATGTATTGAAATAGATTTTGGATGTTCTTGAATTTCTATATTCATAAATAATTTGCTTAATTTCATTTTTGCTTGTAGCCATGGGAAATAAATTCTTTTCAAAAAACAAGTTTTAAAACTTTTTTAAGGTATTTTTATCAAAATTTTAACCGTTCATGTTTTCATCTTAATTTTCATTTTATTTTTTCTTTTCTTTTTTGAGAGCTTCATGATAGTTTATGCTAATGATATAAACACCAAGTATGGAAGCCAAGTTAAAGCAATGATCCAATTTCCATGATTGTCTCTAGTACATTTTGTTCAAAGTCTTGTGAATTTGCTTATGAATTTTGTTGTAGATATATTTTTGAGATTATGCAAATTTATTTTATGATATAAAATTTGTGTTTATGGCCATGCTTGATGTTAGTTTTCATATGAAAATACCTTTTTTGATAAGTTTCTCTTTTTTTTAAAAAATATTGAAGGAAATTTTTATAATTTTTCCTTAATTTTTAAGGTGATTTGGAGTTGTATGAGTGATGGTGAAGACTTTTAGGGGTCAAATTAGAAGTTTCCTAAAATTCTCAAATCTCTTTTATGTAGGTGATGATGAAAATGTTGTTAGCATGATTTTATGTTTTTTCTTCTTTTTTTTTTTAAATTGCTCATGTGTATTATGATTTAATCTTGCTAGTAGCCTACGGTGATATTAACGTGTATTTAGGCCTAGTTTCATGACAAGAATTTTAGAGGTTAGGTGCAATTTTTTTCTTTAATTTTTGGGCGTTTAAAGGCTATTTTAGTTCATGGCAGCACTTATAGGGGTTGTTTCATAATTTTTCCAAATTTTCAAACTCGTTTAATGGTGTTCCTTAGCTTGGCCAAAACTTATAAGGCTTATAATGCAATTTTCATAGTTTTTAGACCATTTAGGGTAATTTTTAGCTTGGTCAAAACTTTAGGGACTATTTGATAATTTTTTAAAATTTTTCGAACTCATTTAGGGGTGTTTACATGCCTAATCAAATGTGTAGTAGCTAGAAAAATAGAATTTTTCAATTTTTGGGAATTTAGAGGTCTTTTTATAATTTTAAAAAATGTAGGGACATAATTACAAAACCAAAAAAATTTATTCCAAGGCCAAAGGGGTTTGGCCAAATGGTTCTAGTGATCTTGTGTGAAATTTCCATGTGTTTTGATATATTATTTTGTGGTTGCTTATACATTTTAAATCATTTAAGACAATTTCATAAATTTGGAAAGGTTTAAGGTTATTTAGTAAACCTTGCACTTTATGGCTAAGTGAGTCATTTCAACATTAAGTTACCCATTTAGGATATTTTGAATACTTTAAGAACATCTATAGCATTTTTGGCCATTTTAAGGCCAAAGTGCAATTTTGAGAAATTTAGGAACCTATTAGCAGTTGTTGTATTTAATGTCATATTTGCCATCTAAGTTACCCATTTAGGGTATAATTATCTTTCCATATCATTATCGAGTCCTTTAGAGTTACTAAAATACTTTTATGTCAAAGATACACCTTACAAATATTTTAGTAATTTATCTTAGAACGGAGTCATCTAGGGTCATTGGGATACTTTCACGTCAAAAGTGCACTTTAGGGATAGGTTGATCATTCATATTGTTATCGAGTCCTATATGGTCATCAAGATATTTTCATGCCGAGGGTATGCTTTAGAGGGCATTCTAGTATTTTTTGTCTTAGAGCTGAGTCTGTTAAAGTTACCAAGATACTTTCATGCTAAAGTTATACTTTAGGGGACATTTTGGTCTCTTCAACTAATTTTGCATTTTTTAAGTCTAGTTTCATACATTCCATCGGAACCAAATCTTAGGACAAGCTTTCATTATCATTTTTTAATAAAATCAAAATTTTCAAAGATCAAGGCAATGCCTCTAAGTTAAAATGGTTGGTATGAGCCCTGAAAGCTAATCATTATGACTTGTAAGGTGTTAGCATTTAGTGATTTCATGTCATCAAACATTATATTCAATTAATGTTATAGAGGTATTTCTTTATCCATAAGATGTAATTGTATAATTGTTATAAATATCTTATGTAGATACAGGCCATGAAACACATTGGCCTTGCAAAGGAATTATAGAAAGTTATATTTATGAGATCCTTATGCATCAAAGCCATATTTCTAAAACGTTCCTAGTCTTCGTAGTGTCAAGATAGGGCATTAATAATGCACAAAAATCGGCATATTTATGCATCTATGCATATGATGCATGTAAGTAATCTTACAAGTTGAAGTATAAAGATACTTGAGGACATCATCTAAGTGCTTGTTAGGATAATAAGTTCACTAAACATGACTCTCTATGAGAGTTCCATTTGCTATTTCACTTAAGTGTCTATGAAAATACTTTTATGTGTCAGTAGTGTAAGTGATCCTTAGACTTATGACAACAAGTCATCTCATATGAGGAGTGCCATGCTTTGATTCCATCATGAACGAGTCCACAATAGATGGATGCTTATGGTAGGGTGGTTTTAGGTATGGCATTTATCATATGGTAGTAAATAAGTGGTCCAAAGAGGAGTCATCACCCTAAATAATATGAAGAGACATATCTCACATGTACCTCACCTGAGTTAACTTAATGTCCTTGGCCAAGGCATATTGATTATGGAGTTAACACATAGGGGTTGCATACTAGCATGGAATGAGCTAAGAGTAGACATTGAACCATGCTCTTGCAAATTTTGGAATTTATGAAGAAAACAAATTTACTACACTAACATATTAAACACCAAAGGGCTTATCAAAATCATATTGACACCCCTGCACGTTGAATGGCCATGATGCATTGCTAGATGCCAATCTTGGTCTATAAATATAAAATATTCATTATTGGGACATTTTATATTTATTGGCAATATAATAGGGGCCCAATGGGTCACACGATTGGGTGATTAATAGAAATTAAATTAAGACTGGGTTTATATATCTAATACAGGTAATGGTTACTTAGAACCATTCGAATAAGCTCAAAAAAGCCTAGGGCAAAATTATAATTTCTCAAAAATTAAAATTTTAAACCCAAGGCTATATAACCCTATTTTTTCTATCCCTTATTGAAGGTTGGAAGCTTTGAATTCTGCCATGGGATATAGAAAAGGGCTGCTTGACATCTTTCTAAATTTCTATGGAAGATTACGCCAACTCCTTTGCAATAAGAGAAGAATTAGTTTTCTTCTTCATTTGATTATTGAATCAAGGTCTTATAAATGCAAGGGAAGGTTTATTAGAACCTAAGCTACTAGCATGGTTCCTAGCAACAAAGTATTTTCCTTATGGAAGGTTTGTAGGGTCGCCTATATGGATAATCATTAAAGGCTTGAGGCTTGGATAGGTTTCATTTACAACAACTAGGCTCGATGTTTCTTGTAATTGGGCCATGAAATCAATGAAAAATTTTCAAGATTAAAGTAGGTTTGAATCGTGACTAGTTTTTTAGGTTTCTTGATATAAAAGATTAATCAAGACCTTGTAAGCTAATCCTATTTAGGGAGTCTCAAATAATCTTTTGTTATGTTTCCACTTCCATGTTTATAAAATTGTTTATAGATTTTTGGAATCTTATTACTTGCAGCCTTGAGATTTCCTATAAGAGGTTATGGAGCCAGGTTGCATCTATTTGATTAATCTTGTGTTTTAGTTGTTACCGACTAAAGATTTTGTTGTTTTGATGCTATCATGTTTATTGTTCAATCTTAGTTAGTTTAAATATGATTATATTAATTAAATTGATATTGGAGTCATCAACTGACGATTTGGTGCTGACTAGTGGTAGGTTGGCTTTATTTCAATGTTTTGATTCAGTTGATTTTTTGGGCAGTCGTTGCTGCAGTTTTTTCCTTTTTCTTCCACCTTGAAAGTATCATAAAATGTTCATAATACTTTCTAGAAAAGTTAGGTTAAAATCAGAGTTGAAAGTATTTCAATTCTAGGCTAAAAGGTGCGCACTATGTGCTTGAAGGTTGCAACATCTAGTCTTCTTTCTTGGATCTTGATGCAGTATCAATGGAAGCAAGGAGTTGCTGTAAATTTGTTGTATTTTTAGAGGTTTAGTGGGAGGAAAACAATAATGTTTGAATTTGAGTCAGATGGCTAAGATAGGTAAAATTTTAAAATTAGCTCCTTAAGATATGATTTATATAAGCTTAAGTTAAGAAGAAAACTTAGATGAAAAAGAATTAATCTATGCCATTGAAATTAATATATTTATGTAACCAATTAACTTAGTATCCAAAACCTTTTCTTCTAAATGAAATACCTAAAAATTGATAACCTAAAATGCTTTGCATTATTAGCCTTCCAAGATTAAACCCCATAGCCAATTGATCATCTATTCCAAAATCAAACTTGAGAAAACAAAATTCTAAACTGTTCTCACCTTTACCCTTTAGAACTCCAAAATTTTAACCTTTAATTAAAGAAAAACCCCCAAACAACAATAAAACCACCCTTATCCACTAACCCTTTGAAAAGAAAAGTGTTAACCTTTATTTTCTAGTAGCTTTATAGCCGAACCATTCTCCTAAAAGAAAATCCAAAAAAAGGCAAAAAAACAACACCCAACACTCAAAACCAAATTGACCCATAGCCACCCTGCTTAGCTGACCCTAAACTCAAATAGCATCGATTTCCACCTTCTAATAGCAAGGCGAAACACTCTACCTTTATAAATGGTATATAACTCTTTGTAATCCTTTTTCATTGGAATATTCTTAGATTTCTTTGCTAGTTGCACATTTGCTTTCTTAAAAGCACTTATTTTCATTATTCATGGTCAAGCATGGGTTAGGAAAGAATAATCCAGTAAATAAAAACCATGTTCTTTCTATATAGGTAACGTTTATGCTTAAATATTTATTGTTTATCATCAAATTTTATTAGCTACCATCCCTATTCACCTACCTTTAGATTTCGACCCTTGCAATTCAAGCTAATTCTATATAGTCCATTTGCAAGCTTTCATAAAAATAATGTAGCTTACTTGGATCTTTTGTTCTACATATGGTTATGTATGCTACCAATGTATAGTTATGGAGATGATATCAGATTAATTATGCTTTCATATTTGGTTTCAAGCAAGGGACAAAGAACTAGGCTACAAAGAAGTGCTCCTTGTAAGTTTTGGTCTCGTAGCATTGGCACTAGCTAGTCTACTCTTAAATCTTGATATGTAGATGGATCCCAAAATAATAAATTATAAAGCATTCACCAAAATTATCTCTTTAATATTGGTGGTCATAAGATTATTGAATTTGAGAGTAACTATTTTTTGCCAAGTCGTTTCCATAAATATATATAATAAACAAGTGATTCCTTATTTCTTCCTTGCTTTGCAACTTGTGTTTATTATATTGTTCTTGCCATTCAACATCTTATATCCATCGAGTCATTTTTTCTTCCTCCCATATTTTGTTCAACTACATATGTGCCCCTCTCTATTAGGTAACAGAGAGATAGCTGAAGGTTTTAATGGAATAGAAAAACAAAGTCATGAACTTAGATGATGATTGGTCTAATTAATCTGTTAATGACTTTCTATTGCATCATCCTCCTAGATTTTCTTCAGGTAGATTAGCTAACTAGCCAGGTTTGTGACTTAAAACTTATTGTCTGATAACTTTGTGACAATGTTTGAAATGGTCATTGGTATAAAAGTTTTTAACCCATTTCATTTGTTTCAAGTGCAAGCATTTAGAAACGTTGAGTTCTACGCTTACTACCATGGTTGGTGAGACTTTAGACTCAGACGAAATAGCTAAAAATTGAATGATGTATTCAACACTTTTACCACTATTGTTGTGATTCCATATTGATCTCGCCTCTTTTAGGTACTTTGTCTATCTTATTGGCCAATCTTGAAATCAGGTAGCCATTGTAGAAGTCTAATAAGAACTTGGATTTTTTTTCAAAGTCAGTGCCTATGTCATTTGTTCGAAGAGAAAAACCCTATCTAAGGATACCATGGGTTGAAATATTTCATCGCGATTGTAACCCATTTGCTTAAGAACTGCTTACAACCTTAATAAGGGATTAAATTGGGAAGTATTAGCTCTTATTTTCTTAGTTGTTATTGTAATTTTTGGTATTTACTAGGACGTTGTCTATGACTGAAAACTTCTGTAGTGGCATTTTAAAAATCAATGACTAAGAGACAAACTATTTTTCCCTAAAAAAAAAGTGTATACTTTGGTTTTATGGCGAACATAAGGAAAGAGTAAATCTAATGTTTGTTTAAAAATTCTATTCAATTATCTATCTAATAATGTTTATTCATTTAAAATGTTAGATCCTTAATGTTCTGCTGAGATTTACATGGCTGCAAATAGTGTTTAATTTCAATTTGTTTGATTTCCATAGACCAACCTTGATCACTATAATTGCTAGCCTTGATATCACCTAGCATGGCATATGGAACTTCTTTAGTTAACTAAGATGTCTTTTTTTCCCAAGTTTGTCTGATAAAATTCAATATCGAGATTGAATCTCTTTTAACATTTTTCTAACATTCTTTTTAGATTAGAAAATGAGCATTTGAACAACATGGGAAAGTACCCACTACAAAAAAAAAAAGGTTTGAGCCACAAAAAATAGTGATGAAAAAATATTCGTCGCTAATTAGCGACAAGAATTGTGACGACAAATATAATTGTCGAATGTTCGTCACAAAATTCATCGCAAAATACAAAGGGTACTTTTGCGACAAGTGATTTGTCATAAAAACCATTGTTAATATTAATGCAAAATGGTGCCAAATTTTGTGACAAACGATTCGTCGCCTAATTTGTTGCTAAATTTGCAACAGACATTTTTCATCGCTAAATGTTAAGCATAGTGACACTAAATTTTGCAATGAAAAATTCATCCTTAATTTTCATCTCTAATTTAGTGACAAATATTGTTTCTTGCAAAATTCGTTGCTAAAATATTAATATAGAAATTTGTCGCTAAAGTTGTCACTAATTTGTGATAGACAATAGTCATCGTTAAATTAGCGACAAAATTAAAAAAAATCCATTTTTATGATATTTGGTTGCAAAGTATTTATTGCTAATTTTGTGGCAACTTTATGATTGATATGCATTTGTCGCTAAATTTCATCACAAAAATTTAAGCTATAGTTTTCAGTCGCTAATATTGTTGCAATTTATTATGGATGAGTATTTGTTGCTAAATTTCATTGCTAATGTCCATTAATAGTTTTTTTCTCGCTAATTTCATTGCTATTATTATCACAGCATTATTGTAATGAGTATTTGTCGCTAAAGTTTGTCATTAAAATCCATCGATAGTTTTTTGTCACTAATTTCATCGCTAATATAGCTGGAAATATATTTTTAATGAACATTTGTCGCTACATTTGTCACTAAAATATAGCAATTTTTTCATCATTGATTTTGTCACAAAATATGATATACTTATTACTCTCATTTCCCTTTTTCTTCACTTCTCTTTTCGTGCTCTTTTTTCTTCTTTTTTCTCTTTTCTTATTTGGTGTCATACAGTAATCATGAACTTAGTTATTATTGTTTGTAATTTTTCTTATTATTTCACTACTTTCTTTCATCAATTGCCACAAGCTTCATCAATCTCAAGTAATTTTTTTATTATTTGCAATTTTTTTATTGTTTAGGTATGTACATATTTGAAAGCCTCACAATCGAAGTAGATATTGTAATTCTCATCAAATTGACCAATTTCTACTATAAAGGGTTCAATGAAATACTTAGGGAAGTGTCTTTTACATGCTTTTTTTTTAATTTCAAAGTAGTTGTCGAAGCACAAATAGAATTTTAATTTTAAAAATTTTAGTTTTTTAATTAAGAATATTTAAATATTAGATATGAAATTATTAATATTTTATAAATTTTTAATTTGTATACAGACACAATGTAACAAGATAAGGCTTAGATGTATAATAAAAACTTACCTGAATGTCGAGGATTGACTAATGAGTTTCGTATTGGGTTAAAACTATTTTAGACTTTGCTAGTAGTTTAGTTGTGTTCGTGGATGGAAATAAGATAAGGTGTCCATGTAAAAAGTGTGGTAATTGTAAGTTTCACTTGTGTGATAAAGTTAAGGAACATCTTTGTAGATTTGGTTTTACCTCGAATTACTATAATTGGACTTGCCATGGTGAACCATTTATATCTGATAAAGAATATTAAAGAAGCAAGCAATTTTCAGTAAGGGGAGAATGCAGTTATTACGAGTAATTAAACCCATATCAGAGGATGGTGATTGATGCCATTGGTCAAAATTTTGTTTTGGAATCAAACCATGCAAGTACTAGCCTTGCTTCAACATCTGAACAAGTGGATACTAGTTATGCATCACCATTAAAACATGTAAGAGTAACATGTCTTGATGAGAATGTCGATAATGAAACTTTTTTATCTAATTAGCTTTGGGAAGTGTTGAAAGTTATAGATAAACCTTTATGGGCAGGTTATGATAACCATACAAAGTTATCAGTGATGGCAAGAATTAAATATCAAGGCAGAGCATAAAGTGTTTGAGAACTGCTTCAACTCTTTTATTGAAGTAATGCGGGAAAGAATGCCTTGTGATAACACCATGCCTAGTGTTTTTTATGATATGAAATAGCTAGTGGATAACTTAGGCCTTCCAGTTGTAAGGATTGATGAATGTAATAAGGCCTATATGTTATATTGGAGGGATAATGAAAATGTAGAATGTTGTAAATTTTGTAACCAATCTAGGTATAAGATTAGCAGGAGGCGAGGTCATAATAAAAAACATAAACCATATAAGCAATTGTTTTATCTGCCCTTATTCCTAGATTGCAAAGGCTTTATGCATCTAAGGCCACTGTTGAACACATGACTTAGCATACAAACCATGAAATAAAAGAGGGTTTAATATGTCATCCTTCAGATGCAGAGGAATGGAAACATTTTGATAGAATATATTTGAGTTTTCCAGAGAGCCTCAAAACATCAGGTTAGGTCTTTATGCTAATGGGTTTAACCCATTTGAGAAATCGAGAAAAGCTTATTCATGTTGGCCAATTATCTTAACTCTGTACAATCTTCCACTTGGTATGTGTATGAAGACAGCTTATATGTTTTTCACATTGATCTGCTTAGCCCACAAAATCTACAAAAGTTGATAAATGTTTATATGCAACCATTAATTATAGAGTTGCAACAGCTATGGGATGAAAATGTTCCTAAGTATGATGTCTCTTTTGATCAAACATTTGTAATGAAGGCTGCTTTTCTTTGGACGATAAATAACTTTCCAGCTTATGGGATGTTATCTGGATGGAGTACAACTAGGACTTTAGGATGTCCAATATGCATGGAGGGATCAAAGTCATTCAGAATAAAACATGGCAAGAAGACTAGCTATTTTGACTATCACAGACAATTTTTGCTAATGAATACATTCAGAAAGAATAAAAAAGAGTTCATCAAAAATAAGATTGAAAGAACACCTCTACCATTAAGGCTGACCAATGATCAAGTTTGGAGGCAAGTACATGGCTTTCCAACTATTGTTGAAAACCTCTTGGTACAACTATTACATATGGAATTACACATAAATGGACTAAATAGAGTCTATTTTGGAATCTACCATATTGGAAAACCTATCTTATTCATCATAATCTTAACGTCATGCATATAAAAAAGAATGTTTTTGACAATGTCATAAATTCTGTGATGGATATTAATGGAAAAACAGAAGACAACTTGAATGCAAGAAAAGATATGAAAGATATTTGTAATTGGCCCACACTAAATGTTGATGCAACTAACAAGGGACCAAAACCAAAAATAGTTTATACATTGAACAAGGAATAGAGGCGGGTTATTTATGAATGGTTGAAATTTATGCAGTTTCTTGATAGATATGCCTCAAACCTTGGGAGATGTGTGGATCTGAATGAATGCCAGTTGATAGGTTTGAAGAGTCATGATTTTCACTTATTTATGGAAAGACTAATTCCAATAGCGTTTAAGCAATTTCTACCAATTTTTTATGGGGCACTATAACAGAGTTAAATATTTTTCTTCATGATATTTGCTCAATAATGTTACAAGTATCATACATCAAAAAACTAGAGAGAGATATCCCTATCATTCTTTGCAACTTAGAAAGGATATTCCCTCCATTTTTTGATTCAATGGAGCATCTCTTAGTTCACTTGCCTTATAAGGCTAAAGTGGGAGGTCCCGTCCAATTTCAATAGATGTATCCATTCAAAAGGTAATATATTTTTTTGATAAAATGTAAAGTACTTAATTATATATTATGTTCTGATAAACTTTTTTTTATTGTAACTAGATTCTTATATCATTTAAAGAAAAAAGTAAATAATAAAGCATGTATTGAAGCATCAGTTTGTAACGCATATATTGTAGAAGAAGTGAAATGCTTGCTTCATACTATTTTAAGCCTCACATGCAGTGTAAGAGGTGGAGAGTAAGAAGAAACGATGAGGGCCCTATTGATCCTAGTTACAAAGCATTCTTCATTTTCAATTATCTTGGTCAACCAACCAACATATGTAAGTTTCGTTATTTAACAGGTAAATAATGGTAGGCAACCTATACATATATTTTACTAAACTGTCCAAAAGTGGAACCATACTTCAAGTAAGTTTAAATTTGCAAATAGATGTATTGTGTGTGCATCAAACATTTTTTAATATATAATTAATATTTGCTGATAGAATTGTTCAAACTTTAATGTATGGATTACCACTAATAAGTTTGACCGTATATGAAATGAAGAATTTACAATATGGTTCAAAAACATACGTAAGTTATCCATGGATCAAAATCAAATTACTAATATTTCATACATCATTAATTAATATATATATATTGTTAACTTTATGTGTATTGCTTTAGGTTCACAGTAATCCTGAACAAGTTGAAGAACAAGGATTGCTCTATCATCTATCGTGGGGTCCAAATTCACAGGTACGAACTTGGCCAGCATATTTCAAAAATGGGTATAATTTTCACACTCAAAAATATGGAATGGGAAAAGCCACAATGAATAGTGGTGTGTGTGTTCAGTCATCTAATGATGGAAGTGCAAAAGATGATTTTTATGGCTTGTTGGATGAAATCATAGAGGTAGAGTACCCGGGACCATTAATGCGGGTTTTATTATTTAAGTGCCTATGGTTCGACCCCGTCAAAGGAATGAATGTGCATACGAAGCTTAATTTGGTTGAAATAAATCATAAAAAGAGATATACGAAATATAAACCATTTTTCTTGGCAGAACAAGCAATTTAAGTATATTAGCATCATATCCTAGCTTAAAACATGACAAAGTTCATTGGTGGGCCATAGGTAAAACCAAAGCACGAAGAAAAATTGAGGAACACTGGAAGGATACAGCATATCAACAAAAAGAAGTTAGTAACATGATTAAAACTGAGGAATATACCATTCCAACTTTACGAGATCCATGTGGAGTAGTAATAGATGTAGATCCAATTGAAATTAGTGAATTTAATTTAGAAGGTGTTAAAGAATCTAATTTTGAGACAAATTATGAAGATGATAAGGATGATGATGAAGATGATGCTGATGGTGAGGATGAAGATAACAATGAAGATTAGACCATTAGACAAGTTTTGAACAACATGGATTTGTCACTAACCTTTTTTGCTACGTGCCAAACTTTTTTCATTATCATTTTATTGAGTGTTTTGTACACAGGTGAAAAGTGTAAAAACATTAACACTAATTTTAATATCATAATTTGCCTAAATTTAAAGATCTGATTTATATTTTGTAAGGTTCGGTCCAAAATATTAAGATAGAAAAAACAAAAGGTAACAAAAAAATCCAAAATAATAGTTCTATTCTTAAATATATTAGATACTTTATATTAATGCTAAGTATAGACATTAAAAATATGTTATATATATTTTAAAATTTAATAAAAATTATAAATAATAATTTAGCTGATATATTTGTAGTTCGAATTCAATATACTAATAATTCAATTTTTCTAAATAGATTCAAAAGGTTGTTAATTGTCATATTTATTTTTATTACTTTATATTATAAAGTATCTGTTACTATACTAATTCGTATGTGAAACATAAAACCTTGATAATACAATAAAATTTGTTTAAATAATTATAGATTGCGTTAAGCCTTAATAATGTTAGCCTAAAGATGATTGGGTCAAATCTTAACCCAACATCAACTATTAAGTTAGCCAATAAAGCCCAAGATATTTAGGCCATATCAGAATCTATGTGGCCAAAAAGTTTAGGGCCAACAAGCTTAATCTCTAGTTAACAAAAAGCCAATGTTCCTTGAATTTAATCTGTTTAATTAATTAAAATAATTTTGGTGCAAATTACTTATGTTGAACTTTAGTTGAGACATAATGGAATAATGGTCTACCATGCAAGGACATGCAAAATAGTAATCTTAAGTTTTTAAAGCCATGCTTAACTTCACTGCTATATTTTTGTATTTAAATGATTCACTAATTTATTTATAATACATCAATAGAACATAAATTTGTCAAAATAATTAATCTTTAATTCACAAAAAGCCATAGTGAAAGAATTCATTAAAATTCATACTTAATAAAAATGTCAAAAGATTTTTCTTTTCTTTTGTTTTATTTGTTATTTTTTAATAAAATCTTAATAAATATACTTTTCATATAATTTAATTTAATTTTACTTTTGATTATTATTAAGCATGCATACCCATTATTGTTTAAGGTATTGGCCCACTACCATAAGGCCCACAATGTTTTAAACGTAGGGTTTTCTTATGTGTAGCTTTAAAAACCTAAAAATAAAAAAATAAAAAGAGATTCTCGGTAAAACACTCCTGTAAACCAAAATTAGAAGGGTTTGTCACTACCTCTCCTTCAAATTGTCTCCCACTTGGAAGGAAAATCTTACAACCAAACCAACCGTTGAGCTAAATTAGTCGCATTTTAGCAGGATGGTCATTTTGCTTTTCCTAATTTTAATTTGCTTTTTCATTTTTTTGATAATTTGGGCTATATGTTCCTTCTTTTATCTTTTCCATTTAATTGTTTTCTTTTATTTTTTTAATGCTTTTGCAAATTCTAGCTTATGTGTTCCACAGAAAGATAGTTTGGACTTGGTTTTAGTAGTCAAGCAATTTAT
Source organism: Adansonia rubrostipa (assembly GCA_038381775.1). Classification (NCBI taxonomy): domain Eukaryota; kingdom Viridiplantae; phylum Streptophyta; class Magnoliopsida; order Malvales; family Malvaceae; genus Adansonia; species Adansonia rubrostipa. The sequence goes on from JBBYHM010350495.1 coordinate 22,688, forward strand.
AGGTTAAACAATTTATCAATTTAACTTTTCTTTTCTATAGGCAAGATCACAGCTTGAATCGAATATAGCCTACAAAATAGATAGCTTAATGACATATCTATAAAATAAAAATTAGGTGAAAATAGATAGCTTAACTGGGTGCTAAAGCATTCTCAGTGAATTTCTCTATAGGCTATCTTATTGAGTGTAGCTTGTTCTGCTTACCTTTATCATATCTAGAAAGCTAGAATCTTGGGAGGAAAAAAATTGGAGTTCCCTTATGACACCAATTATCAAAAAATATATATTTATTTATGTTGCATCTAAAACTAAAATAAGAACTTGAATCTTTAATAGCCAACATAAATTTCTAAAGAAGAAAAACTTTAAAGAAAAAGAAAACTAAAATAATAAGATAGCAATTGAGATTACTAAGCAAAATAATAGTCTTTGAAGCTTACTTCATAAACCCTCCCTCGTCTTTTGGTTCCTCTTAGGCCTCCAAAGTCCCTATTCAAGATCAAGATAAAAAAAGCTTCAATTTGCCTGTCCCGTAGGAATAGGGTGTAATGAAATCATTGTAAACTAAGAACTTATTCTTTGTACATGTTTTGGGCTTCATTCATGTGGGATTCTTTGGACCATATTCTTATTTCTAAACAATCGCGGTTATTTTTAAGCCTATTAATTACTTCTATCAAAAAAATTTGGCTAAAATGCTAAGAACTCCCAAATTTTTCAAATTTTTAGGTAAATTTTTGTAAAAATGAACATTAATCTCAAATAAACTCTTTTTTGAGATGAAAAGTTATTTATGTTATATTTGCTATTTGAATGTTTCTTTTTTAAATTTCATTTCTTTAAACAAGCTTAACATAAATGTTTTCACAATTAATATTATATATAGATAGATTAATTAAAGCTGACGTTACATGATGAAAATGATGTATACTTAACCTATGTTTGAAAATTGGGCAATTGATTAGTTTGTTTACTTATGATTGTATATTTGTAATTTCAAAAGAAAACTACATATTTTGTAGTTTGTACGTAGAATGTTAGTGAAAATTTTAAATTTGTAAGGGAATCTAAAATACTAACATGTATTCTTTTATTATATTTTATAAAATCATGTATCAATTTGCTAAATTTGCCATGAAAATTTTTAAAATTTGTTGAGAATGGTTCAAATAATTTTTCAAACAAAAAGTACTTGAAAAATTTCAAATAGAAAGTAAACACATCAAATTTGATTTTAAATACTAAATCTCGAACAAAAGGAAGAAAATTGATTTTGTAATTTTGTTGGACCATTAGAAAATAAGAACCTTTAGAAACCAATTTATGGAATTAACCCAAGTAAAAAGGTCTACCAGTACCTTTCAAGATTTGTGGGCTAGAAACTACAAGGCTGGTCTATGCTAATGAAAAAACAAAGCTAATAATTGAAGGTGGTTGATTATTTATAATATGTGGTTAGCAATATATATATATATATATAGAATATGCAATTCATTGTTTAATGGTCACATACATAAATATATATTACCTTATATGCGTGTGTCTATCATTGTAATTTATTATATATCCTTAATACATGTTCATACTTTTTTCCAAATTTGTCCAACCTTTTTACTTGTCAGTATAAATATGGAGGTCACAAGCGTGGTGGAACTTCTCAAAGAAGCTAAGCGCCTTCCTTTTCTCCATCCTTATCCCCATCCCTTTCTCTTTCATCTAACCCTCAACAACTTACACTAGTGGGCAACATGAAAACATGCACATTTTCTCGACCCATGAACAACATACTGGGGGACAACTTGGGCACATGCAAATTGAATCTATCTCAGCTCCATCTCCTTTAGTTCCACCCTCTTTAGTTCCACCTTCTTTAGTGAAACACTCAAATAATGAAAGAAACATAGGCGAAGAAGATAGCCACCCCATGATATACCCATGTAGAGATTCGTAAGTATTTCATTCACCAAATTAAGGACTATAGTTCTTTTAACAATCCTAAGTATTGTTTTCTTTTCTAACATGTTTATAGATTCACGGATGCTACGTATGTTGTGAGGTAACTTAATAAAATAGTCGATAACATGTTAGAAAAGAATTGTTTTCTTAAGTATTTCATTCACCAAATTAAGGGACTATAGTTTTTTTAACAATCCTAAGTATTGTTTTCTTTTCTAACATGTTTACAATTTCACGGATGGTACGTATGTTGTGAGGTAACTTAATAACATAGTCGATAACCATTGGGGGGTAGTGGATCAGTTACTCTAGTGCTCCAAAAGCAGTGGTGAAATGAGTTTCAAGTAAGTTTTGTCATTTCATTTTCTCATAAACTAACTTCAGTATAAATAAAGTCAATTGTTTTTCTATTGATTACATCGGATGTTCAGATGGGATGAAATAGATGAGAATGGTGCAAAATGAATTTTCAAGAAGAAAACTAGTGATCACATACGAAATGTTTTGAATAAAGCAAAAAAAAGTCAACAAAAGCTAGATTTTATTATAGATGAAAATTGGACCCAAACAAAAATAATTTAGGAAACTGAAAAGAACAAGCAAATGATTGAACAGAATAAAAAGAATCAAGCTTCTAATTCTAGTCAAAGGTCTGCCATATATGTTAAGGGCTCTATCAATATTGCAGAGCATAAAAAATGGTAAGTGTGTTAAACATATTGTAAGTTAATTTAATTCAATTATTGATTTTATGTTTATATTTTATAGGCAGCTGAATTGGGGACCAAACCTATATATACAGCTACATTTGAATACACAGCTCAAAAATAAGATAAAACAGAGTAGTGATAGAGCAAAAACTATTAAGTTATGTAATATGATGCTTTGAACCTTATGGAAACTAGAATCAAATCCATTAATGCTTTTAATATTTATGGTATTTATATATATAAAGTTAATTTATTTTCATCCATATTGTTAATGCAGGCAAATATGGTGTTGTTTCGTCTAATCCATCAGTTAATAGCATGGCATTATGGGTAGAGGCATCAGGTGGGATAAAAGAGGAAAAATATTTAGGATGGGATCCTTGTCAAGGATATACATAACAAAGGCTGCTTTAACTTCATCTACCAATATGGCTATTCCAAGAAGGACACAAATTAAAGAGCAAATGACCCAAGAATTGAGCCAACTGAAAAATCTACTTTTACATAAGGAAAAAGAAATAAGAGAAGTCAAACAACAATATGAATCACTTAAGTCATAAAAAGATGAAGAAATAAAAGAGGTCAATGAATGATATAAATCTTTAGAGTCTCAAACATAATTCATTTTGCAAAATTTTAACCTCAATCATAGTTAGGTTCCTCTTTTCCTACCTTCTACTCATCAATCGAGTGATGGGCACAATGCTAAGCAGCACAATGATGATGAGATTAGTGATGATGATGATATAATTAATTGTTTTATTGATTAACCAGCATTATTCAAGGCTTTTATGTGGGATTTTCATTATTAATGGATGTTTTATTTAGTATTTTGGATTTTTTAATTAAATGTATTTTGTTTTCTTGATATTATTATAATATTTTAATTAAATATAAATTTTACAAATTAAATTTCTATTTAATTAGATTTTAAAATTGAAAAATAGAAGAAATAATTTCATTAAATGTTCACAAATTAATATAAATTTGTAGCAAAATTTGTCTCTAAACAATGTTTGTCACAAAATTTATCGCTAAAGATATCATAAATATATTCATCAACTAATAAAAATTCGTGGCTAAGTTCATCCCTAAAGAATGTTCGTCACAGAATTCTTCGATAAATTTCCATTACAAAATTTGTCACTAATGATGTTTCTAATTAGCCATATTTTTTTCATTGCCAAGTACCAATAATTTTTGCGATGAACAAATTCATCACTTACTTGCGATGAATACTAATTACTGATGAACTTTGCAGCAAAATATTTGGTCACAAATTAGCGACAAATTTTGCATTAAAAATTCATCACAAATTAGCAACAAAAATTGAATTTTTTTGTCGCTAAATTTTGCGACGTTGATTTTGCCACAAATTTTTTCATCGTAAATCATTTTAGCCATGAATTTTGTCAGCCTTGTTGTGGCAAAATCTGTGGCTAAAATCCTTTTTTTTGTAGCAACTGTGCTTTCAAGTCTTGATATTACCTCTCAAATATGATGAAGATGAAGACAAAGATAAATAGGCTGTTCAAATTCAACAAAGGAAGCACAAAGAACTTTTTGAAAAAACGAAAATTTTGAAGTGGCAGTAGAAAAATTTGTTGTTACTCTCATCGTTTGATTCTTTCTCCATGTAGATGCTATTTATCCTAAACTTTTAGGGTGAAATGTTTTCTTGTACATGCATTTATCAGATATGTATTTATAGTAGAAGATTTAAAAGTCAAATTAGTGATTCATTTTCCTCTTTAGCCAACATTTTTTTGAACATTTGATTCATTTATACAAATCTAACCTCAATCAATTCTTTTGTAAATATTCAATAGTTAGGCTACATAATGGCATAGAAGATCCTTTGACTCTCTTTTTAACTAATAAAAAATCTAAATTTTCTTATTAAATTAATTTTTTATTAATATAATATATTTATTACTAATATTATAAATATTAATAAATTTTAAAAATATAGATTTGTTTTGCTCCAAAAATTACTAAAAGAATTAATGTCTTACATATACAACATATTTAATAAAAAATCAAAAATTATTTTTGAAAAACTATATTTAAATTTTTTTGAAATAATGTTTTACATAAATATGTTACAGTTTATTAGTTCTTTTTGTTATATAATAGATATAAATTAATTTAATTATATTGTATTATGTTTTCCATAATTATGATATAAGCTATACTTCTGTTAATTAAATAAGTCTTGATCATATATTGTGATATCAAGCAAATAAAATAAACGGTAATAACTAATAACTATACAAAAAATTTATCATAATTACTTAGCATTATACATAAGGCATAATTGATTTACACAAGCTATATTTATATAAATCTTATTATTCAATCCTAAAATGTTATTAATAATAGTAGTATATTATTATATTAAGTAAAAATAAATATCATATGAAACATCTGTTAGATTAATATTAATTATATCATAAGTTAATACTATATTTAAGATTAAATATATGACTCAATACATAAATACATTACAATCTATTTCAAATTTGTAGTAATTTATGTAACTAGTCATATAATTAATTTTTCCTTAATAAAATATAATTATTGCTAATAAACCCAAATAAATTATTAAAATAAAAAATTTCACTTCAAAAATTACTAGAAAATTAATTTCCTATATATAATATATTTAATAAAGAGTAAAAAATAATTTTTATAAAATTTATTAAAGGAATGTTTTACATACATACATTACACATTCGATAATGTTTTTATGTAAAACTTGTACCATTTGTATGAATTTGGTAATGTTTGTATGTAATTTATTACATACAAACATTACCTTTGAAGATTCTTTACACACATACAATATGTATAACACAAATTACATATAAATAATATATAAATTATAATATTTATGTGTAATTTTTGTAATCTTTAGTTGTAGTTTTACCAACTAATAAAAAATATAAATTTTATCATAAAATTAATTTTTTCTTAATATAATATAATTATTACTAATATATCCAAATAAATTATTAAACTAAAAAAATATGAAAAAAATTTTCACTTCAAAAATTACTACAAAAATTAATATCCTACATATGTAATATATTTAATAAAAATAAAAAATAATTTTGAAAAATTTATAATTAATTTTTTTAAAAGAATGGTTTACAAAATATATTATAGATTTAGTAATATTTTTATGTAAAACTTGTAATTTTTATATGTAATCTTGTCGTGTTTGTATGTAACAAACTGCATACAAGCATTACTTTTAAGGTTCCTTACACAAATACATTACATACAATAAAAATTATATGTAAATATTATGTAAATTATAATATTTATATGTAATTTTTGTAATCTTTAGATGTAATTTTACCAACTTATGAAAAATATATTCTATCATAAAATTAATTTTTTTAAAATATAATTATTACTAATATGCCCAAATAAATTATTGAAAAAAAATTCACATCCAAAATTACTAAAAAAAATTAATTTCTTACAGATATAATATATTTAATAAAAATAAAAATAATTTTGAGAAAATTATAGTTAATTTTTTAAAGAATATTTTATATAATATATTACATATTTGGTAATGTTTTTATGTAAAACTTATAATATTTATCTGTAATTTAGTAATGATTGTATCTAACAAATTATATATAAACAGTACCTTCAAAGATCCCTTACACAAATATATTATATATAACACAAATTACATATATACATTATGTAAATTGTTATATTTATATATAATTTTTGTAATCTTTTGTTGTCATTTTACCAACTAATAAAAAATATATATTTTATCATAAAATTAATTTTTTATTAATAAAATATAATTATTACTAATATACCCAAATAAATTATTAAAATAAAAAATATGAAAAGTTTTTCAATTCAAAAATTACTACAAGAATTAGTTTCCAACATATATAATATTTTTAATAAAAATAATTTTGAGAAAATTATAGTTAATTATTTTAAAAGAATGTTTTACATAATATATTATAGATTTGATAATATTTTTATGTAAAACTTACAATGTTTGTATATAATCTAGTAATATTTATATGTAACAAATTACATACAAATATTACCATCAAAGATTGTTTACACAAATACATTGCATACAACACAAATTACATATAAACATTATATAAATCATAATATTTATATGTAATTTTTGCAATCTTTAGTTGTGATTTTACCAACTTATAAAAAATATATTTTATCATAAAATAATTTTTTTCTTAATAAAATAATTACTACTAGCATACCCAAATAAATTATTAAAATAAAAAAATAAAAGTTTTTTCACATGAAAAATTACTACAAAAATTAATTTCCTACATATATAATATATTTAATAAGAATAAAAAATAGTTTTGAGAAAATTATAGTTAATTTTCTTAAAAGAATGTTTTACATAATACAATACAAATTTGATAATCTTTTTGTATAAAACTTATAATGTTTGTATGCACTCTAGTAATTTTTGTATAGAACAAATTGGTACAAACAATATCTTCAAAGATTTCTTGTACAAACATTATGTACATCATAATATTTATATAATTTTTTTAATCTTTAGTTGTAATTTTACCAACTTATAAATCATAAAAATATTTTTTTCTTAATAAAAATAATTATTACTAACATACCCAAATAAATTATTAAAATAAAAAATAAAAATTTTTTCACATGAAAAAATAGTATAGAAATTAATTTCCCACATATATAATATATTTCATAAAAAATAAAAAATAATTTTAGGAAAATTATAATTAATTTTCTTAAAAGAATGTTCTATATAATACAATACAGATATCGTAATGTTTCTACGTAAAACTTATAATGTTTGCATGTAATCTAGTAATGCTTGTATGAAACAAATTATATACAGACATTACCTTCAAAGATTTCTTATATACATTATATATAACACAAATTACATATGAACATTATGTAAATTGTAATATTTATAAGTAATTTTTGTAATCTTTAGTTGTAATTTTACCAACTAATAAAAAATATATGTTTTATCATAAAATTAATTTTTATTAATAAAATATAATTATTTTACTTTAAAAATTACTACAAGAATTAATTTCTTACATATATAATATATTTAATAAAAATAATTTTAAAAAAATTATACTTAATTTTCTCAAAAGAATATTTTACATAAAAAAATTCTAGATTTGGTAATGTTTTTATGTAAAGCTAGTAATGTTTTTATGTAATTTGGTAATATTTGTATGTAACAAATTAGACATAAATATTACCTTCAAAGATTCTTTAATAAATACATTACATATAATAAAAATACATATAAATACTATGTAAATCATAATATTTATATTTAATTTTTGTAATGATTAGTTGTAATTTTACCAACTTGTAAGAAAATATATTTTATCATAAAATTTAATTTTTTCCTAATAAAAAATAATTATTACCAATATACCTAAATAAAATATTAAAATAGAAAAATGAAAAATTTTCACTTGAAAAATTACTACAAAAATTAATTTCCTACATGTATAATATATTTAACAAAAAATAAAAAATAATTTTGACAAAAATATAATTAATTTTCTTAAAAAAATATTTTACGTACTACCAATACAGATTTGGTAATGTTTCAATGTAAAACATGTAGTGTTTGTATGCAATCTAGTAATATTTGTATGCAGCAAATTACATACAAACATTACCTTCGAAGATTTCTTATACAAATGCATTACATATAATACAAATTGCATATAATATTTTTATGTAATTTTTGTAATCTTAGTTGTAATTTTATCAACTAATAAAAAATTTATATTTTATCATAAAATTAATTTTTTATTAATAAAATATAATTATTACTAATTTACCAAAATAAATTATTAAAATTAAAAAATATGATTTTTTTCACTTTAAAAATTACTACAAAAATTAACTTCTTACATATATAATGTATTTAATAAAAATTAATTTTGAGAAAATTATAGTTAATTTTCTTAAATGAATTTTTTTTACATAGATACATTACATATTTTGTAATGTTTTTATATAAATATTTAATGCTTGCCTGTAAATTCAATAATGTTTATATGTAATTATTACATAGAAATATTACTTTCAAAGATTCTTTATATATATACATTACCTATAACACAATACATATAAACATTACCTTCACTCTAATATTATGTATAATTTTTGTAATCTTTAGTTGTAATTCTTACCAACTAATAAAAATTTTAAATTTTATCGTAAAATTACTTTTTCATTAATATATTATATTTATTACTAATTTTAAAAATATATAAATAAAATAAAAATATAATTTTTAACCTAAAAATTTATTAAAATAACTAATTCCCTACATATAAAATATATTTAATAAAAATAAAAATGATTTCAAAAAATATATAGTTAATTTTCTTAAAGAATGTTTTACATAAAAATATTTCAATTTTAATAATATTTTAAATAAATTTGTAATGTTTGTATGTAATCTGGTATTATTTATATGTAATCTTTTACATACATACATTAGCTTCAAATATTTTTTACAGAAATATATTACTTATAACATAAATTACATATAAACATTAGCTATAATCTAATAATTTATTCTAATTATAATATTCATGTGTAAATATAATAAATTATATTTTACAACTTTCATTATCTTTTATGTAATATATAATTTATATATATAATTGTAAGAAAAATATGTAATACTTTTTATATTACTTACGATAATATACTTATATGATAGACAATATAATTTATGTAATTATAATGCTTTATGTAATACTATTTTCTATTACTTATTGATAATATATTTTTGTAACTTACAAAATTTTTGTGTAAATATAATAAATTTATGTATTATAACTTTTATTATCTTTTATCACACTCTGTGTAAATAAATAATATATATGCAATTGTACGAAAAATGTCTATTTCTTATTTCTATTACCTATGATGATAGAAGTATATAATAGATAATAAAATTTATATAAGTATAATATTTTATGTAATGTTACTTTTTATTACATATTGGTAATATATTTTATAACGTACAAAAGTTTTATGTGAATATAATAAATTTATGTATTACAATTTTTATTACCTTTTTATCATAATTTATGTAAATCAATATTGTATACGTGTAGTTGTAATAAAAATATGTAATATTGACTCATATTACTAATCATAATATTTTATGTTATAACTAATAAATTTATGTAACTATAATATTTATTGATAATTTGAACTTTTTAATAATAAAGATTTAGGGTTTAGGGCTAATAAATTTAAGTAATTATAATAATTTTATGTATTATTATATAATAATATATGTAAAAAATAAAAAAATGACTAGCATAACCCATTGCAAATGGAGCTTATGGCAACTGCTCCTTAGGGAGCATATCCTAGAACACTCCCTAAGATAGCCATACATAGAATAAAGTCTTACTTGGATTAGGATTCCTCCAAGATTGGACCAATATAATCCTACTTGGAGTAGGACTCTTCCAATTTTATTTTTCTTGAAATTTAAAATCTAATATGATTAGATTAAATTAAATTAAAATAAAAATAAAAAATAAATTAATTTATGAATGCTAAAAGTTTGCATGATTGGTGCAATACACCTCCCTAAAAGGTTGATTCCAATTAAAACTCTCACATCTCATTAAACACCTAATTATCCAATTGTATTATTTTTCTTAAATTGTTTAAGATATAAATTGGATAATATAATAAGCATGGAGTGAAATTTCAATTAATTTGATTACATGAAAATTATATACAATTTAAATGATTAAACCTATTTTGAAAAGGATTTATTCTAATATGATTAGAATAAATGTTAATCATGTAAGAAAATTATTTTCTTAATTAAATTAAATATGAATAAATTATTTAAGTATAAAAAAATTGGTAACTTGAATTTAAAACACATGTTTATATATGTTCATAATTGTTGTGGATGTATTGGATGATTATGGACTAGGCCCAATATGATTGTGGATGTATAATTAGTTGCTTATGGATGTTTAAATTTCTTTTAAACAAGGTCCATAAACCTTTTGCCTCATCTCTATTTTCTCTAGGATTGTAAAATTCATTTCTCACCTAATTCCCCTTGAATATAGTTTGAGGTTTCTTTAATATAAACGTAATTAGATTACATAAGTGTAAATTTAGGGTTAGTTAGGAAAGATTTTATAACTCGAAGATAAAGATCCAAGCGAAGCACCATGAATCCTGGGAGATTGCAAGAAATCTTTGAAGACTTTATATGTAATCACCTAGGGATTGACTAAGCAATTTCCTTTGATGGCTCAAGGAACTTGCATCGAATAGTAGTCCATAATCATCCAAGTAGTATGAATGATAATAGATTTATTTAATGCAATATTATAAATCTTATGCATGCAAATATAATGAGACCTTAACTAAAGGATAAAATGAACAAATAAATCCCTCGTACAATATTGAGTCATATGCTTAACAAGATAAAGATACCTTTTATTAGATTATAACAAGATACTCGAGTTTTAGCCATGGGGATTTGTTGGGCTATCTCTGAGGTCCCTTTTAATTAAACTACTTAGATTATAAATAATAGGTCCTACTCAACTAATGTCATGTTGTCCGAATGCTTAAAAATTGACCACATGATGTCAAAGGTGATGGTTAGGCAACATGCGTATAATGCATTTAGGCAAAAAGTGACCACCTAATTAATTTGGGAGTTCCATAGAGATGCAATTGATGAGATATGTTCGATATCCAATTAGGCCTGTTGTGATTTATTGGGCTATCCTTAAGTTCATAACATGTTGACAAGGGCCTTAGCCTACTAGAAATACCTTGAAAGGATTTTTAAATAATAGTGAGGGATATTGTTTGAAGAAATTAGTGGGAAGACCCAATAAAGATTTAATACATTGTCATTTTTGGTTTATTACATGAATAGCTAATATATAATAGTTTTATACTAGGTTATTGATAATGGTATTTATATGAGCAGCATTATGAGGCATACTTGATGCCATAACCTAAATTGTTTGGACTAGTATGTGAAATTAAGGAATGTCCTCTACGAAAGGAAGGTAGTTAACCCTTTCATGATTGAGTTGAATTACTCCATTATTGATTTGACTACTTGGATAATTGATTCAGGTCATGGATCACACTTACGTAATGACATAAGACTGTTGAAAAATAAAGCGAGTTAGGCTCTAATGAGGTGATTGTAAAAATAGGCCACAGATCAAAAGCTAAAGCCACTGCTATTGGAACCTATACTTTATCATTGCCTACTAGCATGACCTTGGAACGAAAGAATGTCTTTATGTTCCTAAACTATCAAGAAATATCATTTCAGTTTCATACCTCACTGACAATGATGATTTCATATTTAGAATGAAAGACAAAAGTTGCACAATTATTCTAAATGACGTGGTCTATAGATCAGCCTTATTACAAAATATGTTGTTTGCGTTAGATCTTAAAATACCTTTGCTTAGTATAAATATGAAAAAAGCTAAAAGGAATAACCCATCAAAAACCTATATTTGGCATTGTAGGCTTGTACATGTCAATGAGACTCGAGTAGCCAAGTTACACAAACAAGGATATCATTACTCATTTGATTATGAATCATATGGGACATATGAATGTTGTCTCCTTAGCAAGATGACCAAGACTCCCTTCACTGGTAAAAGTGAAATGGCTGGTGATTTATTAGGCCTTGTACATATAAATGTATGTACTTTTATGAATACAATGGCTAGACAAAAGTATTCTTACTTCATTACCTTTATCGATGATTACTCAAGGTTTGGGTATGCATACTTAATGAAGTACAAGTTTGAAGTTTTTGAAAATTTTAAAGAGTTTAAGGCCAAAGTAAAAAAACAAACTGGCAAAAGTATTCTAGCTCCTCAATCCAATTATGGAGGAGAATACTTAAATCAAGAATTCTCGGGTTGGTATTATGTCACAATGGATTCCATTTGAAACTCCACAACATAATGGAGTGCCTAAAAGGAGAAACTAAACCTTGTTAAACATGGTTTGTTCCATGATATCTAAGGCAGACCTTTCGATATCCTTTTGGAGATATGCCTTAAAAGCAATTGCATATTTTCTAAATATAGTTCCATCTAAATCCATGGATAAGACACCATATGAGATATGGTATGGTAAAAGACAAGCATTGTTTTATTTTAAAATTTAAGGATGTCCAGCTTATATGAAACGAATAGCAACTGATAAACTACAAGCCAAATTACTCAAACATAAATTTGTGGGTATCCAAAAGAGTCACATGGATACTACTTTTACCACCAACTGAATGTAGACACTTAATTTTATCCGAGTCTTTTTTACAGTAGTCTTAGTTATTCGAGAACATGAATATAGTTGTTGCCTTGATAGAGGTTGACCGCTGTCACTTAATTACACAATTTTGTAACTTATTCTATCACACATAAATGGCCATACTGGCACGTGATAGAAAAAGTGTAATTGAAAGATCGATCTCGGATAACAGGAAGAATATTTAAAAGAAAAATTAGTTTTAAAATATTCTTTTATCAAATTTTAGAAAATCATTTTTGCAAATGATATCATGGCCAAATTTTTCACTTTTAGGAATTTTTTAAGATTTTTTTCGTAAAACTTGGAAAGTTGACTATCCTATATTTTTATTGACACATGTGTAGTATTTATGCTGATATGCACTCCAAAAAAATAAAAAATATTCAAAAAAAATATGTATTAGCTTTTTCTACTATGAGGTGTCAAATTATCAATTATATTAATTAATTTTGAATTTTCACAGTATTACCAGTATTATGCTCACAAAATTTTTCCCAGTTAAATTTATTTTGGGTTTCAGAATTTCACCTTTTTCAGTTTTTATAATTAATATTTTTGGATAATATGTTGTATTTAACCCATTTTATATAATTTTCAATGTATACTTTAAAATTTTTCTCGATTTTAGAATATGAATCTTTCTTCATCTATAAACTTTTTGGTGGAATTTTCATGAGTTTTAAACTTTAGAATTCTTTAAATATACCCATTAAATTACCATAAAATCAATTTTGAAAAATTCCAATCCATTTTGTAAATTTTTCTCATTTTTGAAATACAAAGTTTTCTACTTTGTAAATTATTTTAGGAGGATTTTTTTGAGTTTATAATTTTTAAAATTCATCAAATATTTTTATTAAACTCATATTAAATCACTCTTTGAATGTTCAAATAATTTGTTGAGTTTTGAATTTTTTTTATATATCAATTTTACGAGTTTTAGAGTTATAATAAGGTTTTTCTATTATTTCATTTCCAAATTTTGTTTATGATTATTAATTATTAATTTTCTATTTTATGATCACCATTTTAATTTTATTTTAATTATTGATGATTTTCTACTAGTTTCATGGAAAATAGTCTAGTTGATTTTTAAGTTTTCCCTAACCAGTTTAGTCGATTTCTAATTAAAATAGTCTAGTTGATTACCCATTAAATGATATTATCTAGGCAACCATGAAAATATATCTTTCAATGACCTCTAATTGCTTGTCAAATAAATGCATTTCTTAACTTTTTACACTAGTAATTAAAAAAATAATAAAATAAAAAATTTTCAAAAAATTTTCTTGAGTTTTGGACAATTATAAATAGGGGGAGGATTTTGTTGTTTTGGAGAAAAAATTAAGTTTCAAAAGCTTTGAATAAGTAAATTTCTTTCTAAAAGCTTTGATTTTCTCTTTATTTTTGTTTATTTTTCTTCTTTTTAGTGAGCCAAAAATATGCTTAAGTTCGTGGACATTTAATCCATGTCGAAAGACTAAGCATAATAGCCATGAACCAATTTCTTTGATTTAATTATTTTTGTTTTATTTTCCTTGTTCATGTTGGGTTTTGTGTTATATGTGTCTTATATATATATATATATTCATATGTATTTTATTTCTTCCAGTGTTTTTTTATTATTATGTTGAAATCACATGTTTATATATTTATTTTTGTGATTTTATCATATGATGGTGTTGATTTATGTTAGAAGAAATATGAATATTTGATTAGTGAGTTAAAAAAATTATCTAGTAGATTACTTAGGTGTCGGCTAAAACTCATGCATGTGTATGATGATTTTTTTTATTTTGTGGCCACTTTGTAAATATAAAAAGTATTCAGGGTTAATTTGTAAAAAATAAAAAAATAATAAAAATTTTTTCAACCTTTCCATGCTTGGTCGAAACATTCATGCACTTTTAGGAATGTATTTTATGAATTTATCAAATTAAAAATACATTTTTAATTTTTTGGGTCTTTTTGTAATTTTAGAAAGTTTAGAGATTTTTATGTAAAAATTAAAAAATTATACTAGGAACAAAAAAATGGCCGAACCTTGCTTGTAATTTTCTATGTGATTTTTTGTGATTATTTTGATTTATTTGATGCTTGATTTCATTATTTAATTATGTAAGGGCTAATTTGCAAATTTAAAAAAGTTTAGGGATATAGGAAAATCTAGCATCCTAGTTTAAAATGGTCATCCATAGCATAAAGTCATTCATTTAGAATATTCTTAAATATTTTTAGTGTTCCACTAGTCCTCCGGTGGGGTGTTAAGAATATTAAAACTTTTCTTATTCTTTCTATTCTCTGTTAGGGTGTGAAATACAATATTTGAAAAATCTAGGGACTTAATAGCATTTTTGTATTTTAGGTTACTTTAAAATCTAAATTACCTATTTAGGGTCTTTTAGGTAAAAAAATAATTTTAGAATTTTTAGTCAATTTGGGACTAATATATAATTTTAAGAAAATTAAGGACCCATTAGCAATTTTTTTATGTTAGGTCATATTTGTCATTTAAAATATCTATTTAGGGTAAAAATCATTATTACTTATCTTTTCGTGTCCTTTAAGGTTACGGTATACTTTCACATCGAAGGTATACCCTAAGGCATTTTGTTAATTGCTTTATAACTTAGTCTTAGGTGACCATCGGGATGCTTTTATGCCAAAGGTGTGCATGAAGGATAGGTTCACCCTTTTGTGATCCTTTTCATGTCTTTTGGGGTTATTAGGATACTAGCACATCGAAATTATACCCCAGAGGTATTTAGGTAATTTTTTTAGAATTAAGTCTTAGCTAGTCATCGGTATGCTTTTATGTCAAAGGTGTTCACTGAGGATAGTTTACCTCTTTATGATCATTTTCATGTCTTTTAAGGTTACTAGGATACTTTCACATCGAACATATACCTAAGGGTATTTTAATAATTTCTTTAAAATCGAGTCTTAGGTAGTCATCGGGTTAATTTTATGCCAAAAGTGTGCATTTAGGATAGGTTCACCCTCTATGACCTTTTTCGTGTCCTTTAAGCGTGTTGGGATACTTTTATGTCAAAGGTATACCTTAGAGGCATTTTGGTAATTTTCCTAGGATCGAGTTTTAGGTAGTCGTCGGGATGTTTTTAAGTGAATGGTGTGCATTTAGGAAAGGTTCACCCCTCTATGATCCTTTTTGTGTCTTTTAAGGTTATTGAGATACTCTCACATCGAAGGTATACTGTAAGGGCAGTTTAGTAATTTTCCTTGAATCGAGTCCTAAGTAGCCATCTGGATGCTCTTATGCTAAAGGTGTATAATTAGGATAGGTTCACCCTTCTGTGGTCATTTTTATATCCTTTAGGCTTACAAGATACTTTCATGTTGAAGGTATACCCTAGGGGCACTTTGGTAATTTTCTTAGAATCAAGTTTTAGGTAGTCATTAGGATGCTTTTATGCCAAAGGTGTATATTTAGGAAAGGTTCACCCTTTTATGGTCAATTTTAAGTCCTTTAGGGTTACTGAGATATTTTCATGTCAAAGGTAAACTCTAACGGCATTTTGGTAATTTTTCATTAGAACCAAGTCTTATATGATTACTAGGACACTTTCATGTCAAAGGTACAGATTAGGAATATGTTTGTGACTTTAGGTTGTTTCCGAGTTTTAGGATGTTTTATAAATATTTTTAATAAAATCATAAATTTTTCTTTAGAAAGCTAAGGTAATGTCTCCAAGTTAAAGTAATACGTGAAAATTTTCCCAGAATATAAGAGGGGCTTTAAGGATTATTTTAATAATGAGATATCCTTTCAAAGTGAAAATTAAGAATTAAAAAAAAATTGAAAAAATAAAACCTTTCACTCCTCCAGCCCTCCAGCGGGGTGCGAAAGATATTTTAATTTTTAAAAACCTTTTGTATTCCTCTGGTCTTCCAATGGTGTACAAAAAAGAATGATAAAAATTTCATATTCCACTGGTCTCCAGTGGGATATGTAAGAGATTTTGACTTCTAAAAATTTCAAAAAACCTAATTTTCCTGACATGGAATAATAAATTGGTTTTAGAAATATTATTTTGGGGAATTTATAATTACATGTGATATGTTGAAATCGAATAAAAATTAAAATTTATGCTAACATGTAATTAATACGGTGCCAATTTTCGAGCATCATGGGAAGGTTAATCCTTACTTGTGATTGTAACCAACTTTTGAACCCTCTTATATGATCTCTGATATGATCTGGACCTTAGAGTTGGTATTATAGGGGTTCATAACCCTTAAAATATGAACTCCAGTAGGTGACCAATCTCACCTAAATAGATCGATGGAAACTACTGACAAATAGTCATTTCAAAATGACTATTTAGTGTTAAATCGAGTAAGCATTTCATCTCGACCACCCAATCCTCAGAAATTAAAAAAAGTTGATAATGATATGGCTCGTAGAAATAAAAGAATATAAAATAGTGATATACCAATAATACAGGAGCGAGGGCCATTGAAGTTGGGCTTGGTCAGGATTTATATCTAAGCCACGTTACGATAGCTTGGCGACTCCACTAGGGGAAGGTTAGAGAGTTAAGCCTAAAATTAATTACATGCTAACTAAGTCTTAATTAATTCAGTTTCAATTGGTATTTAATTTTAAATTCTCCTTTTAAGAATTTTTCTCACTAATATTTATTTTACATTAATCTTTTTTTTTTGCCTTTTAGGGATTAGGATAGTGGGTTTTAGCTTTAATGTTTTGTCATAAAAAGGTAAATTTGTCCCTTCTCACACACCATGCACATTGTGCAATAGCTTCTCCTCCATCGGATATAGAGGGGGTATAGGTATCAATATTATAGGTTCTGAGGTGTTAGCCTCTGTCTAGGCTAACGGAAAGCCTACTGGGTGTAGATTCCTATGTCTGCCCGAGGTGTTAGCCTCATTATGGGCAAGGAAGACACATCCACTCGAATTAAACCTATTTTAACAAAAATCTATGATGGGTAATGATAAGGTACCTCGTTAGTCCTTTCTAGGCTCGAGGAATTCTAGAACCTAATTAAAGATCTGACTTTAAACCTCATGTTGTGACCCATACTAACTTTCTAGTTAAAGCCATGCCCGATTTCAGGTATCACCAAAATTAGAGACACATGAAGGGACAAAGTTATCTCATTCACTTTATTTTCATACTTTTATTTATTTGGATAATTTTAATATCTTGTTTGACTAATTTTAATATCTTGTTTGAATAATTTATGATTTTCATTGTTTCAAAATTTTATTTGAATTTAGTATTTCTTAAGGATACTAACTCATTTTCTTTTTCCTTTTTGGTGCATTTCTCTTTCCTCATATGCACGCAGGAATGCTTGCTTTAAAAATAAATCCAACTTAGATCAATTTTTATTTAACTTTACAGCGAAACTAGTACATGCAATGATTATTTCCAAGGAATTTGAATAGGGCTGTTCTTAGTTTGAATTCAACCAAAAAAGGAAAAGGATTGTATACCAAGGGGTTTTATGTCAGAGTTGCCAAAGATCACAAATTTAAACCTTTGCCAAAATAATTTGAAAGAGTTAGCCAAAATATGGGATCAATGGGAAAATGCGAAGCAAACTCGATTTACAAAAAATATGGATAGATTGCTCTCTTGCTTAAAATACACATGGATGAATAGTTAGTCAAGGCTATGATTGAGCTTTAGTAACCGTCATTCTGATGTTTTTCATTCAATCAGCATGACTATGGAAGAGATATTGGCTTTTCTCAGGCTCAGGCTATATACGCCTTATTTTGTTCGAACCAATTTTGGGTATCTTAGGAGTTAGGTAAAATATGACAAAATAAAAAAAATAGAAATAAAGTTGAGGGACAATCGTCAGTCGATGTGTCACCTGTTGACAAAGTTTTTTTTTGGGGAAAGGTCTAGAATGCCTATGGACCTCCTTAAAGAAAAATGCAAAAACAAGGCATCAAAGGTTATTTTCAGAGTGTCAGGTGAGTACATGAGCCAATTTTCATCTTTTTGTGACTAAGATAAGACAACTTAAGGAACCTCAGGTATATGTGGGTTATATGGGTGCTTAAACACTGTCATGAGCCTTTCACGTTACCAAAATTTTGAATTTCCATATGTAGTATCGATGCATGAGGGTTTGGTATCGATACCTAGCATGATTGTATCGATACAAGTCTCGACAGTAGCTAAAGTTGTGATTTTTGGTGAAATATATTGATACACAGGCATGAGTATCGATACAAGTCCATGGAGTATCGATACAAGGCTCTAAAGTCTTGAGATTGGAAATAATTTTTGTTCTTAATATCGATACACACCTCTTTGTATCGATACTCAAGGAAAATTTGCCTTGTGTATCGATACAACATGCTTTGTATCGATCAAAACAGACCATTTTTCAACCTTCGAAAATCTAATTCAAACATGCTTTTATCACCAAGAAACCATTATAGAGCATTACAAACCTTGGCTTTGGGCCAATGACCAAATTTAAACAAGTTTAGGGCCTAAGCAACCAATGCTAAAGGTCACTTTCACAAGAGACATGGTAATAAAAAGGGTGGCAGGCATATCAGCAGTTGGGAGGCTATTACAGCTTTTTTGATTTCTTTCTCAGCATGGCAAAATCAATAGCAATGGGGAGGTAGACTGAGCATGTTACCTGGATGTCTCCTTGGGCAGAGAAGAAAACCAAACAATGCCCTTGGTTTGTCTCCTAAAGTTATTGGTTAAGCATGAAGATAAAGAGAGAACTAGCTACCTCAAAAAAAAAGGGCTCCCAGCTATAAAACAAACTCTCTAGCAATCCCAAAAAACTTTTCCCATCCCCATAAATCCTCCAGCCATTGACAGCCCCAAAAACACTTCCAAAAACAGTATTTCATTGACTTCCAAACTCTATTCCTTTAGCTACCCCAAACTACCACTAGAAAACCTTCAAGAACCTAACTTTCAACACATTTTGATCTTTAAAAAGCCTTACCATCAACCGTACCACCAAAAAGCTACTTCCTTTCATCCTTTTCTTGCTAAAAATAACAAGGAGAAAAAAGAAATTGAGCCTACAGCCACTACTCTGAGAAAAAAAGATGTTCAAGTTTTTGGTATATTCCCTCTACCTTGATCTTATATCTTCTATTTTGTCATTAACATCATCTTAGTAAACCCTTTTTATGCTTTTATATCCATATTAAGACTCACATGCATTTTTTTGTGGCTTTGGTTATGGTAATTTAGGACCTTGATGTCCTTCTTGGTGCCTTCATGCTGTTTAGTTAACTAAGCATGCTCCTTTGCATTTTCATCACCATAGTAGCCTTTGTCCATGTAACCTTGCCATGTTCCTTCCACATCCACATCTTGATCTCATGTTTAAAGCATGCATCTTAACATGTCCTAAGTATGCCATACATTTCCTAGCAGCTTGATAGGTTCCATGAAACAAAAATGCCTTTTTTACCAAAGTCTTTTTTAAACATGTTCATCCTAAGCATGTTAATGCATCCATCATTATCTCCATGCATTCTTTTTTTTTCTATGAAAAATGTCATCTTTGCTTGTGCATATATGTTCTCCATGTTCTATATTATGTTTGTGGCACTTTACTTGTATTGAGATGCTTGTTTGAATGCTAGAAAACCTAATTTCAATAAAAAAATCCCCAACTTAAGCACATCCTATCTCCTACACATGGAGAATAACATAAGCTTAAAATTTTTATGAAGTTGGCTTTCCAACCTTGGAGGCAAAACAAGTATTCAGTTTTGGATTCATGGAAGAATGAGTATAAGAATACCAGTTTTCAAAAAAATGAAATGAAGTCTTTTAGTTGAAAAATGTGAATCCTTGCTCCTTAGCTAAACACCCTTATGGTGGCACGGTCAACGGGTTATTCCATCATCCCAAACTACTCTAGGACTATAGAATGAACTCGTGACACCCATTTTAACCTCTCATCTCAGTTACAGATGTTCGAATGTTCATGACCCAAGCTCAACCTAATGAAAAACCAAATATATTGAACACCTCCCCTATTTTGTTATGGTAACACAGTGGTCTAATTTTAAAAATTTATTTAAAAATTAAAAATGATTTATCCAAAATGTATTGGTATTTTTTCCTTGAAGGGTTTCAAATTACCTTTCCAACAATATCTCATTTACCTTTAGATCATTTCAGAGGAAATAGTTACGATTTTTTGAATCTTGATTGTTTGAAACCCTTGGATCCTATGAGCAGATTACTATTCGGGCTGTTTCGGCCCAACAAACAGCATTTTTGAATCCCTTGAATATTTTTCCCATAGAGTTCATGAAATTCCCTTTTCGGAAAGGTATTATTTGCATTTTAACAATTTTAGATAAATCCAAAGTGATTTTTCATAATTTATCATACCATTACCATGTCCATGCTGCGAATGTTGAGTCTTGAAATTCAAAAATCAATTTCGCCTAAAAAGTGATTTTCTAGGATCTTTGGAATATTTTTACATTAATCCTCATCGAGTTATCTTTCTAATGGTACCTCATTTACCCCCGGGATCTTTGGATAAGCTGGGAATAAATTCAGAAAGAGAAACAATGCAATGTTATCCTTTGTTTCCAACCCAATGTTCGAAACACTATTATTAAGGCATTCGAATGCCTTATGATCTACTCGGCTCATTCCTATGACCTAAGCCCTTAAGACTCGGACCAAGGCTAAATGAAAAAGGAACCTTTAAGCCAAAACCTTGGCTCTCGATTTTCGAAGATCCTCCTATCAAAAAATGACTCGTTCCTTTTGAATGCCAAAACTTTCATTTTTGAAGATACTTCAACCCCATCATTCCAAGGGGATACTCCAACCCTGCTTTTACTTCAAATCCAATATCAAACTTTCATTTTTAGGGATACTCCAACCCCACTACTCTAAGGGGATACTCCAACCCTTGTTTTACCTTAAATTCGATATCAAACTTTTATTTTTGGGGATACTTTAACCCCACTACTCCAAAAGGATACTCTAACCCTGCTTTCACCTCAAATCCAATATCAAACTTCTATTTTCAGGGATACTTAAACCCTATTACTTCGAGAGGATACTCTAACCCCGCTTTTACCTTAAAATGACATTAAATTTTTATTTTTGGAGATACTCCAACCCCACTACTCTGAGAGGATACTCCAACCTCATTTTTACCTCAAATCCAATATCAAACTTCTATTTTTGAGGATACTCTAACCCATTCTTCTAAAGGGGTACTCCAACCCCACTCTTCATATTCCTTCTAAAATTCAAGCTTTTCTCCCTCTCTAGTCATTGAAACCTTTTTCTCCTCAAATTTCCATCGAATCAAGCTAAGTGTCAACGTTGTCGTCTCAGCTATTCATCAATAATCAAAGACAACTATGAGATACATTTCGATCATCCCTCTTTTTGATGTATTCTTATATTTATTTTTATGGATTTATTTATTGTTTTCTTTTCTATCTTACTAATACGTTTCCTCTTATAGGGACCTCGAGCATTCATGCTTTAAAAATTATTTTCAAAATCATAAAACGATATCTCATGTCGGTATCTCTCCAGTGCTAGACATGAAATATTTGTTTTTTTTCAAAACACATCCAGAGATTATTTTCATTAAAAACCCTTATGTTTCTCACCTCTCTGAGGCACATAGGTGATAAAATTTTCATTAAAACCCAGACTCATATCTTTACAAAATTTCATGCATTTGAGGGAATTATATTTAAATAATGATAAAAATGGAATCGAGGAAATCAAGATTTAAGTAAGATATAGTTAGATGGTACCAATTTTTAGGCGTTGTGGGGGCGCTAATCCTTCCCCACATGTAACCAACTCTCGAACCCAAAATAAGAAATCCCTTGTATTATTTTCAATAGGCATCCGATCATGCCTAACTTAAAATGATCGGTGGTGACTCCAAGTTTATGGTTACTTCATGGTGGCCATCCAAGACTAGTCGGATGAGCAATTCATTCGACGGTCTTTTACTCCTTCATGTCAAACATCAAAATATGTTTTAAGTCGAGTGAGCATTGGCCCTTCAGATTGTTTAAAGTTCATAAAGGCCGGGCATGTGGAACTTCAACATAGGCCATTAGAGATAAGACCCATCTACTGCAAAGAGCATAATCTGAATAACTTTCATAAAAAAATTGAGTTAAGTTTTAAATATGGATTTCAATGCTGACCACCATTATATGGAGCAAAAAGGGAACACTGATGTCATTTCATTGTAGTATCTACAAAAATATATCCAAGAACAATCCAACACTGAGATAGCATTGGATGGTTTTTCCCCGAGAGTGTTGGGACATGTTAAGGTGGAAATAGTGGATTTATTTGATCTATTGAAAGGAAAAATGCACCCAGCTCTAGCAATCTTAGCCGAGATGATTCAAGCACTCACTACGTGCAACATGAAGGGTTAAGGGAGATTCTTTAAAATCACTCTATTATTATGTATTTGGGCCTAAAGTCATTTTAGGGTGAAGGGGTAGAGAAAATCAAACGATGGGTTGAAACACTTCATGAATTCATCCAAAAAAGAATGGCTCAAGTCCGAAACCAAGAAAAAATGGGTTAAGACTCTAAAAACCTTAGCTTCTTCTGATATAACCTAGAGAACACCATGGTTTTCATCAAAATGCTTTGTTTATTAGTGTGGTAGTCTGCTTTATATGCCTTTACTTGGCATATAGGGCACCATGGTTATGTGACATTATTGGTCCAAAAATAATACGGATCGTAGCAATTCATCCATATGAGTTTAAATTTGGCTAGTGTTGACTTGGAATATCAGGGTTAGGATAATAGAAAGTCACTTCAGATAGCCACTTTACATTAGAGGTAGAGGTATTAATTAGGATAGAAAGTCACTTCAGATAGCCACTTTACAATGGAGGGAGAGGTATCAATTAAGATTACATGCATACATGGATAAAACTATTCTAGGGTATGATGCTTGAAGGAGAGGTTGGGGTTGTAACATAATTATTCCTAGCGTAGATGGGACCATTCTTTGAGTATCTATCTAATCAAAGCCTGTCATACCATCTGAGATTGATTTGATTGAGGAGGAAACTATCGAGGAATGAAAAAGAATGGGTGACTAGAATCATCAGCTCCAAGAGAAAGTTGCCTATTTGCGAATAAAGATAGAAGAAAAAGTAAAAAAAGTTGAAAACATGAAAGAAAAGTACAATCTAATAAAGAATGATGGATTAAACATAATAAGAAAATGAAGCTTGCTAGGATATCCAAGAATTCCATTAGCACTACTAATGGAATGAAAGATAAGATGCATAAAGTTAGTGCAAAGTTGAAAGTATGGAAGGCCAAAGCTTTGGAAGGAAAAGCCAAGCAAGCTATTTTTGAAAGAGAAAGAAGAGAGCATGTTGATACATGTCTTTAGTTAAGGAGGTCTATTGAAAAAAATGAAGGACTCCAAGCTACCCTGGTTGTAAACATGGAATGGTATCCCAACTACTTGAGGAAAGACAAGGTCTTACAATAACTTTTACAAAAATAGGATCAGAGTTACAACACAAGGGAGATGACATTGGTGCTTTGGTACAAGTCTACCATGATTTGGATGCATATTGGGCTAATAAACAATGGTGAGTCAAAGATGATGGTAGACAATGGGCAGCTAATTCTTTTGGTCGATAAATATACATAGATCATCTTACAGAACATACATCATCCACTTAAAGAAAATGGTGGAGAGGATTAGAGATTTACAAATGTAAATTAATCCCATAGGATAATACGGGCATGTTGTACTTAAGTTTTTGGATGAAGCTCAAAGATAATATAATCAGGTTAGAAATTTCCTTAGATGTAATCTCTGCATCATCAATGATGTGAATACGTAATTTGTTAGAAATTTAATGGAAAATTTTTTTATTGAAAATCTTTAGTTAAAGAAGTGTCACTATAAATGCATTCATATACTCATACCATGCATACACATGCATGCATATATGGATGCATATGTATATACATGATTATTAATTAGTTCATAAATAAAAATTAATTAACTCTTAGAAATTTAGGATTTTTAAGGTTTCAACGTTGCAAACCCAAAAAGATGAACTCAACCACTGCCCACTCATTGATACCATACTAGATTCAGAATAAAAAGAATGGCTAAAGATCACTCGGCAAGATTAGAAATATTAGAAGAAAGTCATCGTTAGGCCTAGGAGGCCATGCTAAAAAAGCTAGAAGAATTACAAGCTCATATCATAAGAATGATAAGTTGTTAATGTTAAGGGAGCCAGTTTATCAATAGCTAAAGATAAATACTAATACTCTTGCCGAAAGATCTAGGGGGTACCAGTTGAGGAACAAACAACTAACACTCAAAATGTACAACAAGCTAATACCCAAAATCTATAATAAAATGTCCCAACTGCTAATCCACTGTCCATCATCACTAACCTCGATGCCTTTTGCATAGGGCAAGTGCAAGAACTACAATTGCCCAAGAAGAACGGTAGGCCCCAGTATTGATGAAGAGGAAAATCATAAACAGTAGGGTAAAGAGTAGGCTGAAACAAAAATGGAGAAAGAAAAATTACAGCTCCTTTAGAGAAGGCTAAAAGCCATTGAAAGGGTTAAATTAATAATAATGTGGATTTCAAAGACTCAGTCTAGTACTAGATTTAGTCCTTCCACCAAAATTTAAAATGTCAAAGTTTGAAAAGTATAAGGGCACTACTTCCCTTCAAGCATAAATTAAATTGTTCATTAGGAAGATAGTTGGCTATGACCATAACAACAAGCTTCTAATTCATTGTTTTTAAGATAGCTTGTCTAGATTTGCACTGAGGTGTTATAATGATCTGAACTACACTTAAATTTAATGTTAGACTGACTTTGCTAATGCATTTCTTTAGCAATATAAACATATGGTTGAATAGGTGCTCGATAGACTAACTCTCCAAGATGTAGAGAAAAAGTTTACAAAATCTTTTAAAGAGTCCGCACAAAAATGGAGAGACATGGCTTCTTAGGTTTAGCCTCCTTTGACTAAGAAAGGGACCACGATGTTATTTGTGACCACCTTTCATCCCCCTATTATGACAAGTTGGTAGCGAATGCTAGCTAGAATTTTACAGCTCTTATTATTTCTAGAAAGATGATTGAGATGGCTATAAAGGCTAAAAAAATTGTAACTAGGGAGTCCTCTATATAAAAGAAGCTAAGGTTAGGAGAAAAGAAAGAAGAGGCTCCATCTGTTAACTATATTGGTTAGTCATACCATCAAGGACCAAGTCCCTATTACCAAAACCAAAGACAACAAACTCAAAATACCTACTCTCTTAACATACCATGAGCTCTCACTCTAACATCACCTCAGACTACTATTTTAAACCCTCTTCCATAAAACTAACTAAAACCTAATGTCAATCCACTAGCCCAAAGAGCCAACTAACCTAGAGCCTACTATGAACGCTTTCTTTATATTTATAAGGAACTATTTGATAAGCTTTTTGAGGTATAGTGGCTCCCATCTTTTTCAAACCTTAGAAAACCTAACACCCTAGTAGGGAGGGCAAACCAAATAAAATTCACTTAAACCTCTCTCAGGATCGCTGCCAATACACATCACTTATCACACTAGAGTATTGATTACAATTTATATCTTTACAGCTATTTTGCGAAGCGTCATTCCACCCTAAACAAAATAGTGTCTATTTGTCTTTACCTTGTTCCTTATTCTCAGCAGCGATTACAGAGGGATAGTTGTAGACACCTTGTTTTGTCCAGGCTAATTTTTTTTAGCAACTTGGGGCATGGACGTGAAAGGGGGCATCACCCAGCAAAAAGGTATTTTTAAGTAGGTCAAAAAGGCCTACGGATCATGTCAAAGATAAATGCAAAAATATGGCATCAAAGGATATAGTTCAAGGTGTCCGGGGATAAAAGATATGAGAAAATTCATAATTTTACTTTAATATATTGACACATGGTTCTCATGTATCGATACAATGCTCAAACAATCCAAAAATTTGAAATGCCTCCATTTGTATCGATACAACATGTAAATGTATCAATACATGAGCTTATGTACTGATACAAGAGCTCATGTATCGATACCAGGCTATGCCAAGAGCAAAACATGCATTCTTTAAAGAAATGTATCGATACAATGAAGCATTGAATCGATACAATGGTTCATAATATTGATACAATGATCATTATATCGATACAATGTTCAATGTATCAATACACTCAAGGTTTTTGGACCAAATGTATCGATACATTCTGTAATGGGCATCAAGCTTACTATCAAGAAATAAGCTCGAGTTGGAAATGGACTTAGGAAATGCTTACAAGATATCAATCAATCTATCAATATCATCGGCATGATAAACAAGCACGAATGAGACTTCAAGCTAGAGTGGAGCCAAAAGAAGGAAAATTAAAAATAGATCTTGAAGAAAGAAGCTAGCCCAAGCCATTGGTTAACAATCAAGCTAGAAATAGACCATTTACCCCTTACTAGATGAAATATTTGTTATAGAGGGGTTGTTAATCTAGAAGCTGAGGAAAAAGAAACCAATGAAGTTATTATAGCAGTTGACAGAGCTTTTAAAAAGTGTCAAGTGGCCACCA
Organism: Adansonia rubrostipa; assembly: GCA_038381775.1. NCBI lineage: Eukaryota > Viridiplantae > Streptophyta > Magnoliopsida > Malvales > Malvaceae > Adansonia > Adansonia rubrostipa. Next base: position 50,378 of record JBBYHM010350495.1, read on the forward strand.
TTAGAGAAGACAGTGAAGAAACAAATGATGATCATAGGATCTATCCTTGTCCTCCTAGATATGTCATGAAAAACTAAACCTGTACTGAGAGAACGATAGTACTTAGGTCGGTTTCCAAGTAATCTTAAGAACTCATTTTGTCATCTAAGAATCTTTTAACACTTAAAATGTCAAATTATCATTTATAGAAATGAAATGCAGATGACCTTTTTATCTATGTCTAATTTCATTTATACTAATATTTTTTACATACATACACACAAATCATGACATATATTTGTTTGCCTACTCTTTTTCATTCTCTTTTTACTTTTACAAATTTCCTACTCAAAGAGAAATGGATAATCCTAATAATGATTTAAAGATCGATTTTGAATGAGCTGTTTACTTGAACAAGGTCGATTTCAAAGAAGATATTGATATCATACTTTGCCACCTGATTTGCTAAAAATAATTAAATGAGGGGATGAATGAATAATGCCCCATTAAGAATCCATAGAGGTGATAAATTTAGGCGATGATGAGGATGTTAAAAAAAAGGTCAGAATAAGGGATGTTCTTATGACCACTACCAGTGAAAATTAATAAGTTTGCTTAGAGAGTTTCAGGATGTTTTCACATGGTCCTACCAAGACATGCCAACATTAGATACAGAAATTATAGTCCACAAATTGCCTCTAAAACCAGAATACAAAACTGGTGTAATAGAAGTTAAGAAAAATAAAACTAAAAAGGCTTTTGAAAAAACAAAAAGGTAAAGAAGCAATTCGAGGTCTATTTCATTTATAGCAATATTTTTTACATACATACACATAAATCATAACATATATTTGTTTGCCTATTCTTTTTCATTCTCTTTTTACTTTTACAAATTTCCTACTCAAAGAGAAATGGATAATCCTAATAATGATTTAAAGATCGATTTTGAATGAGCTGTTTACTTGAACAAGGTCGATTTCAAAGAAGATATTGATATCATACTTTGCCACCTGATTTGCTAAAAATAATTAAATGAGGGGATGAATGAATAATGCCCCATTAAGAATCCATAGAGGTGATAAATTTAGGCGATGATGAGGATGTTAAAAAAAAGGTCAGAATAAGGGATGTTCTTATGACCACTACCAGTGAAAATTAATAAGTTTGCTTAGAGAGTTTCAGGATGTTTTCACATGGTCCTACCAAGACATGCCAACATTAGATACAGAAATTATAGTCCACAAATTGCCTCTAAAACCAGAATGCAAAACTGGTTTAATAAAAGTTAAGAAAAATAAAACTAAAAAGGCTTTTGAAAAAAAAGAAAAAGGTAAAGAAGCAATTCGAGGTCAAATTTCTTGAGGTGGCAAAATACCTAGAATGGGTTAGATATATTGTCTTGGCTCCTAAAAAAGTGGAAGAGTTAGAATGTTTATAAAATATCGAGACCTAAATTGAGTGAGTCCAAAGGACAATTTTCCTCTTCCTATATAGATACTCTTGTTGATAACACTAAAATAAATTGTTTGTTTTCTTTCATGGATGGATTTTCAAGGTACAACTAGATAAAATGGCACCAAATGACATGGAAAAGACTACATTTGTCATAATGCGGGGAACTTTTTGTTATAAGGTAATGCCATTTGGACTGAAAAATGCTAGGCTAACTTATCAGAGGGCAATAGTGACTCTATTCCCTGATATGATGCACAAAGAGATAGAAGTATACGTGGATGATATGATTGCCAAGTCATCCAGGAGGAATGACATATTATAGATTTATGAAAGTTGTTTAAAAGACTAAGAAAGTACTAATTGCAGTTAAATCTGGCAAAATGCACTTTTGGTGTAAAGTCAGAGAAGTTATTGTAGACATCTTATTTGGTTTGGGCTAATTTTTTTAGCAACCTGGGGCATGGACATGACAAGGGGCGATGATCGCTGAGCAACATGTCATCAGCTAATGAAAAAGTATTTTTGAAGAGTTCAAGAAGGCCTATGGATCATATCAAAGATAGATGCAAGAATGTGGCATCAAAGGACGTAGTTCAAGGTGTCTAGGGACAAAAGGTATGAGAAAATTCATAATTTGCATAAATGTACCGACACATGGTTCTTCTGTATTGATGCAATGCTCAAACGTTCCAAAAATTTGAAATGTCCCATTTGTATCAATACAACATGTAAATGTATCGATACATGAGCTTATGTATCAATATAGGAGCCCATGTATCAATACTAGGCCATTCTAAGACCCAAAATGTGCATTATGCAAAGAAATGTATCGATACATATCAACAGGTATCGATTCAATGAACATTGTATCGATACACTCAAGGTTTTTGGACCAAATGTATCGATACATTCTGCAATATATAGATACATGGAGGCTATTTTCCATGGTCTGAGAATTTTTGACTTGTCCACTATTGATCCAAAACTCGATTTTAACTCATTTCTTTGCTTAAAAAAAGATCAAAACCCATACCAGATTATGAATTTGGACTTTTGAATTAATTAAAACATTTTGAAATGTAAATTAGATCAAAAAAGTTAATGTTACATGATCACTCTACCCTTCCCTAGTTTGTTGACCAAGATCACCATCAGCCACCCTATTTACTGGAAAATCATTTTAGCATTTAAACTAGCCACCCTATGTTCATCACATTGGTAGCAAGTTGCTCCCTACAGCCACTCTATAGCCATCAAGCTGACATTACTTTGTCCCTCTTGAGAAATGACTAAAAACACCTCCAATTTGGCTCCAAAATGCTGGTCTAAATACACCACTTATATTTTAGCTAAGGGACTTTTAGGTTCCAGCTTATTTTTTAGCTTTCAAAACACATTTGCACATCAAGAAAACCAAATCCCGTAGCTCTTCACTCAGCACCCAAAAATAGCCTCAAAACACTCACTCTCAACCACTACACATTCTGAAAATCACCTTCATCCATACCAGAACCAAAACGTTATTGTTTCTTTCTTTTTCTTATCTTATTAACAACTAGGAAAAGAAGGAAATTCAAGCCATCTTTGTTGCTCCACCTATTTGGCCAAAAATTGAAGTTTTATTGGTATAACTTCCTACTTTATCACTTCCATTTTCTATTTTTTAGCATCTTCATCATTTTAGTGAGCTCTCCATGTTTCCATCACCCTTTTAGGATTCTCATGCATTACTGTGGCTTTTGGTTATGGTAGTTTAGGGCTTGGATGCCTTAATGTCCCTTTGGCGTGCAAAATGCCTGATTTTATCCTTATTATTTTGATAGCTCTTGTTCATGCATTTTGTGCCATATCCATGCATCTTGGTATGAATCCATGTATGAATCCTTAGCCTAGCATATTTCAAGCATGTTTATATGTTAGCTTGCATTTTGTCATGAATCATTATCATTTTTAGTGTGCTTCACTCCATGAGATATGTGTATAACATTTTCTTTTTCAAGACCATTAGTAAAGTTTGCATCCCCATTTATGTTTTGTGCCATCCCCTTGTATGTTCATTATCTTCTCCTTGTCCAAATGCATGCTTGATGGCTATCAAAAATTAATTTTCAAAACCTCCCCAAGCCAAGCATGTTAACCTCAACCAATGATGATTAGAATGAACTTAGCATTTTCCTTAAAGTTAGCAAAATATCTTAGGGAAAATTAAGTTTTCCAGATCTGGAATCTTGGTTAAATGAGCTCAAATCTGTTGATTTTGCAACGAAAATGGCATTACACTTGTTCCCGAAATGTTCTACCTTATTTCTTAGTCGAAACCTTGAATGATATGATCAACGGGCTATTTTATCATCCTAAAATACTCTAGGGCTATGCAAATGAGTTCATAAAGCTTATGCCATTCTTTCACTTCAGTCATAGGCATTCAAATGTTAATGACTCGAGTTTGGACCTGTAAATATAAAGAAAATAAGAAATATACTCTGTTTTGCTTTGTCCCTTGCTGGCAGCATCACTATTATAAATTGAAAATTCACTTTAAAATCCCAAATGATTTTTTATGAATTTTATAATATTTTTTTCTGAAAGTGTATCAAAATATCTTTGAAATGAGGCTTGTTCATCCCTGAATTAGTCTGGATGAAAGAGTTATGATTTTTCAAACCTAAAGTATCTAAAATCCCTGAAGTTAATAAAGTGCATTCTAGTTGGGCCCTTTAGGCCCACTAAATGATTTTTCCAAATCCGTCCAACATTTTTCCTAAAAAGTTCATGAAATTCACTTTTCTAAAATGTATCATTTGCAATTTTTTTATACAAACTAGCACGGGGTGATTTGTCAAAGTTTGACACACTTTCTCCCTCATATGCTCTACCAGTAATGTAATTAATCCAAACTTGAAAATTGATTCCCCCAAAAAGTGATTTTTTGGGATGTTGGGAATTTTTTTAAATTGCCCCTCATCGAGTTACCATTCTAAAGGTATCTTGTTCACCCTTTAAATCCTTTAAACCAATTTAGAATAAATTCAAAAAAAGGGATAGTGCGATGCTATCCCCTGTTTTTGGTTATGGTCATAATTGAGTTGTTTTCCTGAGCTTCATCTTAAGACATTTGAATATCTCCATATCACCCCAATCAGACTCGAGAACATGCTTTGACCTCCCAGAAGCTTGTCTCAAGGCACAGACATATTTTACATCTTTACCATCCTTATTCACAATAATTTCTTTTGCCAAAAGTTGTCAAAATGCTCACATGTTTTCTAAATTAAAAAGTTTTGTCAACTTAAGTTTTCCAACTCCGACCTTTCGAGGGGATACTCTAACCTTGCTTTTCAAAATTGTCAAGATTTAGAACTCTTGCTTTGTCCAAATTATTTGTCATCCATGGGGATACTCCAACCTCGACCTTTCGAGGGGTTTTTCAAAATTGACAAGATTTAAAAGGTTTTCTTTGTCAAAATTATTTGTCATCCATGGGGATACTCCAACCCCATCTTTCCGAAGGGATACTCCAACCCTATCTTTCAACTACAATTAAATTTTTCTCCTTCCCGGACTTCCATAAATATGTTAAACAAACCTCGTTCAATCAAGAAACCCAGATGCATCTAAAAAATTATCGATTTGATTATTCTTAGATAATTGATACCAATTACAAGATAAATTCCAATAGTCCATCCCTTTTCGTTATCATTGTATTGAATGATCCATGTTATGTTACTTTGTTCATTGCCTCACTAACGTGATTTCTTTGTGATGATTATTTGCATTCAAGTTTTCAAATCATTTCAAGTAAAATTAAAGGTGATATTCCATGTGGGTATCTCTTTAGTGCCCAATGTGGTATATTCCATTTTTCAAAGAAAAATCTAAAGGTCATTTTTATTGAAAATCTCTATATTCCCTATCTCTCCCGGGCGTGTATGAAATTAAATATTTTCATTAAAACTTGGATTTGTATTTTTATAAAATTCATGCATTAAAAGGGGGTTATATCAAAATAGTGATGAGTTAAGATCCAAAGAATCAAAATTGAGATAAGACATAACTAGTAAGGTACCAATTTCACGTGTTATGAAGAGGTTCATGCCTCATCATGCGTAACCAACTCTCAAACCAAAATGGTGAATCTTTGTACTACGTAGACCACAGAATCGATATTTAGAGTTTCATAACTCAAGACTAGGTTTCAATAGGCATCCGATCATGCTTAGCCCAAAATGATCAGTGGCGACTCTAAGTGTTGGCCATTTCATGATGGTCATCCGAGACCAGTAAGATGAAAGATTCATCCTATGGTCCCCTTCACTCTATCACAAGTCGAGAATTCATACTTTCCTATTCTTATCATGTCGCAAAAGAAAAGTCTCAGTCAAGAAGATATTTCTAAGTCAAAAAAATATTTTAAGTTATATGCACCCATAGATCCACGAGGATCCACCCCGGGGTACATTGTGATAGCTTGGTGACTCCACTGGGGATCGTATAAAGAGTTAAGCCAATAACTAGTCGTGTCTTACTAGGTCTTGGTTCCTTTGATATTCGGTCATTATTTAACTATGACCTTTTTTTTTTGGTCAACTAATCTTTTGTTTAGCATGATTGCTAGGATTATCTTATTTTTGAATAATCATCAGTTTAATAAAAATGGTAATATAGGAGTAAGCAAAAAGGTTCGATCATTTCCCCGTCACACACCGTGCACTTGCATATGCATTAAAGTCCCACCAAACTTCATGGCGAGGTTATAACCCAATCATTTAGAGCAAGTGAGCTATCCACATTCATGAGTAACCCTTTGCATAGGCATAGTAATAACTTCATGAATGTAAATTAACTATGTCTCTTATGAGTAACCCTTCGTATTTGCATAAGAAAATACATCCACTGGATTGAACTTATTCCACCAAACCTGCGATGGGCTTAGGATTGGGTGCCTCGACTGTCCTTACTAAATGGGGGAGCAATTCTGGTACCTATTTAGGCATTAACTTAAACCTTATATAGTGAGCCCTATGAGCTAAACCACGTTAAACCATACTGGAACGCTACTAGAATACCTAGAGAATAGGGTCACTCAGGGAAACATTCTAACCTTTAGTTTTAATTACCATAATTATGTAAGTGACAATGAGTATACAATTATCACTCACATTTGCATTTTTATCATTTATCAAGGCATACCATCATGCCACCTGAACGATGGCTAATTTTTGTCTAAATAAGAGATGATGAGCAAGAACCATCATTTGCAATGTCTTATGCTGTAATCCGTTATGCTGTCTAAGTCATAGCTTAATGCATATCCGCGCTAGTGGTAAATGAATATTACTATTGGTTGGTTATTTTTTCATCAAAATAGATATTGCATCACCTTATGAAGGGCAGATTGCATCCTAACATGTTGAAATGATGCCCGTTTCTCGTCTTACTAGTTGGTTGAGACATGCTATGAATTTTTTTCTGATATTCTTAAATTCTGTATTTCCTTTCATTTGTCGCCTATATGTTCCACTAACTTATTTTTCTTTTGTTTGTGTTTTGGTGTATGCATCATCTCATCATAACTATCATGACTATCATTATTTTAGGGCAATTATTTTGGTTTGGTGTTCAGTAGGGGGCATCATTTATGGAGCAATCGCTTATCTCCATTATTGAGTCTTTTGAAAATGTCAGAACATGGTTAGAAGGTCGCCAATGTCAAGATGGGGACATCTTAAAGCCTGACTACGTCTCCAAAATGCATGAAAAGGTCAAAATTGATTTCTGTCAAAATGATTGTCGAGAATTAAAGCATATTTAGGATAGTTAGGACAACAACAAGAAAGAAGCCTTTACCAAAAAGTGCAGGGATATAGCTCTCTTACTTCGAGTTTAGTTGGATGATGGCTTGTTGCAAGCAGTGACATAGTTTTGGAATCCGGCCTACCGATGTTTCACTTTCAATCAACAAGATTTAGTCCCTACCATTAATGAATACACAGCTCTACTCAACATAGAAAGGGCTAAGTCTAACCAGATTTACTGCAAAGCATTATCGCCTCCTTCGTTCAAGAAAAGGTTAAGCAAATTCTTGAAGCCACAAAAGCATGGGTTGACAGTCATGTTAAAGTAAAAGGGGGCAGTGAATGCATCTCTTGGGCCAGCTTAAAAGAGGCCTGGTAAATCTTTCTGCCCAAAAGAAAGTTCAAGATGTCTATGCTCTGGCAATCTACGATCTCATCATTTTCCCAAAGGCTTTGGGTTATGTAGAGGTGGCAGTCACTGATTTCTTTTCTCGCCTATGTTGCGACATCAACCTTACTTTCACCATCATCATCAAAACCATCCATGCCCTCAGTTTTTTGTAAAAGAATGATAATAGGATGGTTTATCGGGTGTGCCCTATTGCTCCAAATATGGCTCCTAGGTCATCTCTACATAAGGGAGGAAAGAACCAGGCAAAATTTCTTCTTCAAGTTCAGTCCTTTTTCCACAGTATTAGAGGAAGAATATCATCAAGATAAGATAGAAAATTAGTGGGTCAAGGAATTATGAAACGTCAAAGAGGAAGAAATGACATAGAGAGCCCCATGGGTGTTCCCTTAGTCGATTGTGCACAGATTGTGTACACTTGTGTACCACTCTTGGGATTATAAGGAAATACCAGTTATGCTCCTCTATTGGTATTGTGTCGGCTCCAGTGCCAGCAATTCATCTTATTTTTCGAAGACTTGGGACATTGGGATTTTGAATACGGAGAGCCCAATTATAAAGCAAAAATCCAGTTAGCTTTCCTAGCTTGGAAAAAGGTCCATTATATGGAAAGATACTGGAGAAGAAGCCCTACCATACCTGGATACAAAGAATAGAGACTCCGCTGTATTAACGATCCATTGCCACCACACAACTTTGAGATACTGCAAATCCTAATAGAGGAATCGTCTTTTAAGATTGAGCTACTTATGAGGGAGTTCAAGCGAGAAAAGGCATCTTTTGCCACAAAAATCTCTTAACTTAAAAAGGAAAAGGGCTAGCTAGAGATGGATATCTATTTTAGGAGCGGTGAAATGGATCGAGTCATTAAAGAAAAGGATCGCTTTAAAGATGACTTGGAAAGCCTAACCAAGGATTATGTAACGCTCTGAAAAGCTAATTAGTCATGACATGTTGGCAAGACATTAGTTGAATGGGAAGCAGAAGTTGCCACTCTCAATCATGAGCTAAATCAGCAAAAGGAGGAAGTCAGAACCAGTAAAGAAAAGTTCACGAGGGCACATGCTCTTGCTTGCACCCACCAACGAAGGAATCAAAGACTCGAGGCCTAAATATGAGATGCGAGAGCCACCAGGGTTAAAAATGAAGCCCACGCTTACAAAATCTAGGAGTTAGAACAGTCTCTCCATGTTTATCAAGGTGATATCAATGAACTAATAAGGGCTTCCAAGCAATGCAAATTAAAGTGGCAAGCGACAATCAACCAAGCACGTCTAAGTTACCAATCATAGCATCAATATTTTACTGAACAAGTTTGGATGGAGCAGATGACATGATTGAAGTAGCTCGGTCCATAAGGCGAGACATCGTACCTGTTGGAGATCATGAGCAATAACTTTTGGGTTTTCTTGATCGTGTGATTGCACAATGTAATCACGTTAAATACTTTCAAATGTAATCATGTCGTAAAAGAGAAAAACCCTTTTATGACTCTATGAATGATGTTATTGATGAAGCTATTCCAAGAATCAATTGTCCCAATGCATATGCACATTTAATTTCACCATTTTTCATTAAACTTGCATTAATCATTCATTATCTTAACTCTTTATTACATCATAAATGCTCATCAATAAATACATTTTTAAATAAAAGTCTAATACAAGAATTGGGCCATAAAAGTGCAAGGGATTTTGAGATCAATCAAGAACATGGAACCTTACATCATGCACCGTTACAACACAGACGCTGTTAGCAAATCATGGAGAGTGAGCATGAAGCTCATATTAAGCGACTCGAGCTAATGGTTAAGGAATCACAGGACTAGATGCTCCTCAATAGATCCGATAACCCTTGACAATGAGGAACCAGAGAAAACAAAAGATCAAAAGTCCACCATGACTACAGAATAAGGAACAAATTCCAGCTATTGGAAAAACACCTCGAAGCTATTGAGAAAAGTGACAAGTTTGGAGCTATTGACGCGTAATGGCTATCCTTGGTGTCCAACCTTGTCATTCCCCTAAAGTTCAAAGTCCCCGAGTTTAAGAAGTGTAATGGAACCACCGACCCTTTCGTCCATGTCTAAATGTACCTATGAAAGATGGTCGGGTACGAGAAAAATGAAAGCTCCTTATCCATTGCTTCTAGGATAGCCTTACTGAGGCAGCAACTTGGTGGTATATCAAGCTAGACAATGTGAAAATCCAATCATGGGCTGACTTGGCTAAGGCCTTTCTAAATCAATACTAGCATGTGTTAGATTGGGCACTGGATTGATTTTCCCTAATAAATTTTGAGAAGAGATCCACGAAAAGTTTCAGGCAATATGCCTAAAGGTGGAGAGAAAAAGTAGTAGTACAGCACCCCCTTATAGAATAAGATATGAAAGTCACTTTTATTCACACCTTACGTACTCCTTATTATGAGAAGCTCATAGGAAATGCCACTAATAAATTTGCAGACCTAGTCTTCTCTGGAGAAATGATTGACGCAGCCATTAATAGTGGTAGAATGTTAGCTAGGGAAATGTTTGGATCGAGCAAGAAGCCTATTGCCAGTAAGAAGAAGGAAATAGAGGCCAATGCCATGATTTATACTAGCTCATCTCAGCAAAACGGCATCAAATACCCTACCCTCACTACCTAAGCACACTGTATTCTTGCACTATCACAATACCCTATCAGCCAAATAATGCCATAACCTATAACCTATCATTTGCAATCCTATTTGACCCACTATAAAGTTGCCCTCCATAAGTTCACCAAATTACCAATCGAGCAACCAATAATGCACCTGGCAATTGAGGTGCAAATCAACAAAGACAACATTTTGATACCATCCCTATGACCTATAAAGAGCTCTACCAAACCTTGCTCTAAAATCATTTAGTGGCCTTAATCTATGTCCTAGAAAAAAAGCCACCATACCCATAATGGTATAACCCTAGTGGTTACTATGAATACCATGCTGGGGTCGCAAGGCATGACATCGAGAATTGCATATCTTTCAAGCAAAATATGCAAAATCTGATTAACTCAAAAGTCTTGTAGTTTAGGACAAACCAGGGACCAAATGTTGCTGCCAATCTTTGACCAAACCATACTGGGCCGATTGCAAACATGATTAACATAAGAACAAATATGAAGTTAAGGCAAGCATAGAGGATGTAAGGATGCCAATGTTCTTGGTCTAGCAGGCATTGATTTAGGTCGGGTTGCTTAATGTAATAAAAAAATTGGAAGACCATCCCGACACTTCTGTGACTTTCACACAGTTGTAGGTCATACCCTACAAACATGCAAAGAGCTTAGGTCCATGGTTCAAAGAATGATGAATGAAGGCCAGATAGAATTCTATCATGAAATCACACCTGCTGCTGAATCTATCATTATGATAGGAGATAAAACCATGTAGCCACCTTACAAGAGAAATCGACCCCTTATTCTTTATGGCAAGTCAAGTCCCAAGGTCAGTTCTTCGACACTTACACTGAAGTTAGTTATGGAGGTACCTAAATCGTTCTGATATAAGAGCAACAAAGCTATCTCATGGAAGTATGAGAATTAGGTAGTAATGATTGGAGAACTAACTCCTGCAACTGCTGTAATGGAACTTTCAAGAGTTAGTTACCTAACCCGAAGCGATAGGTGTTACACTCCCCCAGCCCAAAAAAATAAAAGGTTGATGCATTTCCAAGCACTAGTACCACTCAGGCCCAAGCAAAGAATTTTGAGCCCAAGAAAGTCAAGAAAGCAGTGAGTGAAAAAAAAGCCACAAAGTTTCTCAAGTTCATCAAGCACAGTGAATACTGCATTGTTGACCAGTTAAGCAAACAACCCGCTAAGATTTCGATACTATCTCTGCTCTTTAATTCAGAAGTTCACCAAAATGCATTATTGAAGGTGTTAAATGAGGTATTGTGCCATCGGACATCTCCATGGACAAATTGGATCGGCTAGTGAACAACATCATGGTCAATAATTATATCTCCTTCACCGATGATGAGATCCCACCAAGAGGAAGGGGCAATTATAAAGCTATGCATATCACTACCCATTGCAAGAGATGCATTTTGCCCAAAGTACTCATAGACAATGGGTTAGCCCTTAATGTCATGCCTATAACTACATTAAGCAAACTCCATGTCGATCAGTCCAACATCAAGGGTAGCCACACCATAGTCTGAACTTTTGATGGAATATGTCATAGAGTAATTGGAAATATCATAATCCAACTTTAAATAGGCCCAAGTACATATGAAGTTGACTTTCAAGTTATGGATATTAATCCATCTTACAACTGCCTATTAAGAAGGCCATGGACACATTCCGCCAGGTCCGTCCTATCCTCTCTCCATCAAAAGCTCAAATTTATGATAGCTAACAAAGTAGTCATATCGGGGCTGAAGAAGAAATGATAGCCACTGCTTTCACTGAGGATATCTACATAGAGCCTAATCAAGATGCACCAGAGTCATCATTCTAATCCTTTGAGTTTGTCAATGCAACATTTATAGAAGAAAGATTACCAATAGTTGAACCCTATCTGTTAAAGAGTACCCACTCAGGTTTAAAAATGATCGTTGACAAAGGTTCACATATTAAAAAAGGGCTTGGGAAGAATCTACAAAAGATGGCCTGAGCTCTATAGGTCACCACTCAAGTCAACAAAAAAGGCTTAGGATTCAAGGTTAAGGTGCAGTCAAGAAGGCAATAAGAAAAGAGGATCAATAACTAGGAGATGACATGATCATTGGGTCAAAAAAAGGAATCAAAGCCGGCAATGTTCCCATCTCTCCATGAGATATTCTGTTCAAGAGGATGAAGCAATCCAAACTGACCAAAAGAGAAAAAGGCTAAAGATGTCTTGGTCATCTTAAATAGAGCACTTCATAACCTCTATCTCCAAGATACCGAGCCATAGAATTTCTATCCTTCCACCAAGACCTGATTTTGATGATGGGGTCATGAAAGAGCCCTTGCGCTTTTCCTGTCCCCTTTATGTAATGCCAAGAAATGAAAACCTCCTGCCTTTGCCCAAAGGTAGGTAGGTGTCCTATGTAAAGGGCATTTTTTTATCAAACATTATCGATGAAATAACTTTTACATATATCATTCCATGTTGTGTGCCTACATCACTTTTCAATCTCTTTATCTTAATTACTTTTTTGCCTCCATTTTTATCTGATTCCCTAGGTTGTGTATGTGCCATTTCCAATGTTTATTTCTTCACCCTTTCAGGTGTCTTGACAAAGTGACATGGATGTGTCTGATGGGTCTTTGAAGATCAATTTTGAATAGTCAATTTGTGCTAGTGAAATTGATCGTGAAAAAGATTTCGAAGAGAGCTCCGTACCACCAAACCTCTTAAGATTAGTTGAGCAAGAGGAAAAGCATATCATGCCCCATAAAGACCCAACAGAAGTAATAAATCTGCGTGCTCAGGAGGATCGAAATGAGGTTAAAATCAAAACCTCAGTAAAGTCAACAACTAAGACCTCACGGATAGAATTACTCTAGAAATATCGAGATATATTCAATTGGTCATATCAAGACATGCCAGGATTAGACACTGATATAATGGTCCATAAGCTTCCTATCAAGCCCAGATGCAAACTAATTTAGCAAAAGTTAAGGAGGATGAAGTCGAAAATGCTTTTTAAAATTAAAGAGAAAGTCAAAAAGTAGTTTGATACAGGGTTTATAGAAGTAGCCAAATATCCAGAATAGGTTGCCAATATAGTCCCAATCTTAAAAAAAATGGTAAAGTACAAATGTAAGTTGATTATTGGAATCTAAATCGAGCTAATCCCAATGATAACTTCTCACTACCCTACATTAACACTCTGGTTGACAGCACGGTCAAGAATTCTCTATTTTCTTTCATGGATGGATTCTTAGGCTACAATCAAATCAAGATGGCACCCAAAGACATGGAGAAAATAACTTTCGTAACCGTGTGGAAAAAATTTTGCTATAATGTCATGCCCTTTAGACTGAAAAATATAGGGGGCAACCTATCGATGGGCCATGGTAGCTCTATTCCATAACATGATGCACAAAGAAATTGAGGTCTACATTGACGACATGATTGCCAAGTCATCAAAAGAGGATGAACATGTCACAGACCTTCAGAAACTTTTTGAACGGCTACGAAAATTTCAACTCAAATTGAATCCTGCCAAATGTACCTTCAGAGTCACTTTGGGTAAGCTTCTAGGCTTTATAGTCAGTAAAAAAGGGGTTGAAGTTGACCCAGACAAAGTTAAAGCCATTCAAGATATGCCACCACCTTAAACCCAAAAAGAAATGAGAAGCTTCTTGGGGAGACTGAACCACATTGCTAGATTTATATCCCAGCTTATTGATAAATGCAACCCCATCTTTCAGCTTCTTCGCAAACAAAATTTGGGAGAGTGGAATGAGGCATGTCAAGAAGCCTTTCATAAAGTCAAACATTATCTATCAAGCCCACCAGTGTTTCTACCATTGGTGCCCAATCGACCATTAATCTTTTACTTGGCAGTCTTCGACAAATCTAAGGGTTATGTATTAGGGCAACATGATGGGTCAGGAAAAAAGGAACAAACAATCTACTACTTAAGCAAAAAGTTCACAGAATAGGACTACAACTACTCCATAGTTGAGAAATTATGCTGTGCTTTAGTGTGGACAGCCAAGAGGCTCAGGCAGTACATGCTGTATCACACCACATGGTTGATTACAAGGCTTGATCCTATCAAGTATCTATGTGAAGCCCCTGCACTATCAGGAAGGTTAGCTAGATGGTAAGTCCTACTTTCTAAATACGACATTGCCTATGTCAGCCGAAAGGCCATCAAGGACAGTGCAATAGCTGACTTTTTGGCAAGTTGAGCAGCAGATGACTATGAACCCTTAAATTTTGACTTCCTAAATGAAGATCTAATATGCATTTTTGAAAACGAAGACACCTCTAACCAAGATTAATCTTGGAAGATGTATTTTGATGGAGTATCAAATGCTCTAAGACATGAAATTAGGGTAATATTGATGTCACCCGATGGGAGTTATTACCTATTCACAGTAAAGCTAAATTTCAATTGCACAAATAATATCGCAGAATATAAAGCTTGTGTCATAGGGCTTCAAGCAGCCATTGAGATGAATTTCAAGACATTATAGGTGTTCGGTGATTTGACCTTAGTCATCTGCCAATTGAAAGAGGAATGGCAAACTTACAATGCCAAGCTGATGCAATATGCAAAGCTTATAGTAGAACTCAAGAAAGAATTTGATGATATTAATTTTTGACACTTACCAAGAGAAGAAAACCAAATAGCTAATGCTTTGGCTACCTTATCATCCATATTTAAAGTTAACCAACAGTTAGAAATTGCTTCTATCCAGATGAGCATCTACAAAACTCTGGTTCATTATCATAGCGTAGAAAAAGAGAATGATGGCCTACCGTGGTACTATGACATCCTTCTTTACATCAAGGATCAGCAATATCCCAAACATGCAACCGATACTAACAAAAGGACTATTAGAAGGCTGGCTACGAGATTTGTTCTCAATGGAAAAATCTTATACAAAAAGAGTCATGATCAAGTATTACTCAGATGTGTCGACACTCTTGAAGCCAAAGGATCCTAAAAGAAGTTCATGAAGGGATTTGCAGCTCACATGCTAATAGACATCAGATGGCCAAGCAAATCATGAGAGCAGGTTATTATTAGTTAACCCTGGAGAGTGACTGCATCAATTGTGCCTGAAAATGCCATAAGTGTCAAATCTGCGCGGACAAGATCAATGTCCCTCCAATGCCACTTCATGTCATGATAGCCCCATGGCCCTTCTCCATATGGGGCATGGATGTGATCGGGCTGGTCACCCCTAAAGCTTCCGATGGGCATTGTTTTATCTTGGTAGCAATCAACTATTTCACCAAATAGGTGAAGGCTACCTCATATGCTAATGTCACTAGATCGACTGTCTAGATGTTTGTCAAGTAGGACATCATCTGCAGATATGGCTTTTCAAACCAAATCATCACAAACAATGCAAGCAACTTTAACAATAAAATGATGCAAGCGGTCTGCTTACAATTCAAGATCCAGTATCATAATTCTGCCCTTTACCGCCTAAAGATGAATAGAGCAGTCTAGGCAGCCAACAAAAACATCAAAAGAATAGTCGAGAAAATGCCGAGACTTACAAAGCCTATTATAAAAAGCTATCCTTTTCACTTCATGCTTATCGGACCTTAGTTCGCACTTCCACAAGTGCTACCCCATTCTTTCTTGTCTATGGGATGGAAGTTGTATTGCCTATCGAAGTAGAGATCCCTTCTCTTAGAGTCTTAATGGAAACCAAACTTGAAGAGGCTGAATGGGTCAAGAACAGATATGACCAATTCAACCTTATTGAGGAAAAATGCATGAAGCCATCTGTTATGGTCAAATGTGTCAAAAATGCATGATTTGAGCCCATGACAAAAAGATGCGCCCATAACAATTGCACCTAGGTGAATTGGTATTGAAGAAGATCCTCCCAATTCATAAAGATGCACGAGGCAAGTGGACCTCTAATTAGGAAGGACCATGTGTTGTCAAGCAAGCCTTCTCTAAAAGGGCCCTAATCTTGTCAGAAATGGATGGCAATGCCTTGCCCAACCGAGTCAACTCAGATTTCATCAAGAAATATTACATGTAGAGGGCAAAAACCTGAAAAAGCATCCTTAAAAAAAAGAGAAAACAAAAAAAGCAACAAAAACAACAAAAACAAAAAAGAAAAAAAAAGAGATCCAGATGAAAATCTAAAAAGGGCATCTGGGCAATTAACCCAATTACAGTTGAAAACCTGCAAGGGTAACTTGAGAAGATCAATTTTGATAGGGTGTTAAACTGAGATCACTTATAAAACAAAGCAAAGCTATCGTAGGGATCTTTCAAAAATCAGCTTATACTAGTCACATTCATTGTTTGAGAAAGATCCTAGAAAGCACCTAAAGAATATTCATGCCGTGATCGTCAAAGGCATCTTTCGCCCAAAAGATCATTCTTCTAGCCACCCTATCACTGTTTGTCGAAAGATATACTGAGTTATGTCCCTTTGTTATTATGCATAAATATTGCCTTGTTCTTTAACCCTTGTACAATTCACATTGCAATTGTCATTTAGCTGATAATGTTTGATAATTAATTAAAATATGCATTAGGATATCTCGATATTACATTGAAAGGAAAAGAAAAGCATATGGAACTCTACTCACACCCTAATTGTCAAGATCATGCACTTTTCGTGTCCAAACACCCACTTGGCATGACTATACACCAAACCATTTCTTGCTTTCACAAGCTACATTTAAAAAAAAAAACCATTTTAAGTTAACCAAAAATAGACCTATGCATTCTATCAGAATCTATCAAAACCAAAGACATCAACCCAATTAGTCAAACAGTCTTTAAATTGTTGATAATGCCTTCCAATTGTTAGGGAAATGATTGAGCCTCTCAAATCAAGAAATGCACTAATCTAAATTCTTGAGAATATATTTTTTGTCGTATCCCAATTAGTGCTAGGACAACCTACAATCCTTAGTAGGATTAGGAAAATTCCCATCCATATTGGCAACAAAGATGAATCGCCACCCCAATAAGAGTATGAATGACATACAAGAAAAACTACAGCTATCTCCCATATTAAACTTCACATCATGTAATCATGATAGCATTCCACATCATGCATTCATATTACCATCACATATCATGATTTTTGCAAGGTTACTTCAAGCAAGGTTCACCAACCTCTAAGGATTCCTTGGTAAGAACTCTAAGCTTCGTAAACCAAATGTTATTCTAGAGGCACCAATCAAGAAACCTTCTTAAGCCCACATGAGTTGGTGGCAACAAACTTGTCTATAAATAATCGGATGCCAATCATAACCACATCAAGCCCATAGGTCAGTGGCACCCTTTTTCAAGAGGCACCTATCAAGAAACCTTCTTAAGCCTACATGAGTTGGTGGCAACAAACTTGTCTATAAATAATCGGATGCCAATCATACCTACATCAAGCCCATAGGTCAGTGGCACCCTTTTCAAAGCCCACAAGTCAATGGCACATTTTCAAAAGTCCATAATTCAGTGGCACCTTTTTTCAAAGCCCATAAGTTAGTGGCACCTTTCCAAAAGCCCATAAGTCAGTGGCACCCTTTTCAAAGCCCACAACTTAATGGCACCCTTTCCAAAAGCCCACAAGTTAGTGGCACCCTTTTCAAAGCCCATAAGTCAGTGGCATATCTTTAAAGCCCATAAGTGAATGGCATATTTTCAAAACCCATAAGTCAATGGCATATCTTTAAAGCCCATAAGTCAGTGGTACATTTTCAAAGCCCACAAGTCAGAGACACATTTTCAAAGACCACACGTTAGTGGCACCCCTTTTAAAGCCCACAAGTTAGTGGCACCTTTCCAAAAGCCCACAAGTTAGTGGCACCATTTTCAAAGCCCACAAGTTAGTGGCACCATTTTCAAAGCCAGCAAGTCAGTGGCACCCTTTCCAAAAGCCAGTAAGTTAGTGGCACCCTTTCCAAAAGCCCATAAGTCAGTGGCACCTTTTTTAAAGCCCACATGTCAATGGCATCTCTTCAAAGCCCACAAGTCAGTGACATCTCTTCAAAGCCCACAAGTTAGTGGCATCTTTTCAAAGCCCATAAGTCAGTGGCACCTTTTCAAAACCCACACATCAGTAGCACCTTTTCAAAGCCCATAAGTCAATGGCATCTCTTCAAAGCCCACATGTCAGTGGCACTTTTTCAAAAGCCCATAAGTTAGTGGCACCCTTTTCAAAGCCCATAAGTTAGGGTACCTTTTTCAAAGCCCACAAGTCAGTGGCACTTTTTCAAAGCCCATAAGTTAGTGGAACCTTTTCAAAGCCCACACAAGTTAGTGGCACCTACTCTAAGTTAAAGCTCGCACAAGCTGGTGGCATCTAAGTCAAAGCCCACATAAGCTGGTGGCACCAAGTCTGAGTTAAAGCCCACGCAAGCTGGTAGCACCTATGTCAAAGCCCATGCAAGCTAGTGGCATTCAAGTTCGTGTCAAAGCCTACACAAGTTGGCGACACTCGAATCAAAGCCTACACGAGTTGGTGGCACCCAAGTTTAAATCAAAATTTGCATAAACAGTGGCATCTAGATCAAAAATCCATGTTACTTTACACTTACCTAAAAGGGTCAAACCTTTAAAAACTTAACACCCTAGTAGAGAGACAAAACCCAACAAAATTCCCTTAAACATCTATCAAGATCGCTGCCAATACACTTCACTTATCACAGCAAAATATTGATTACAATTTATTTCTCTATAGGTGCTCTGTGGAACGTCATTCGACCTCAAACAAAATAATGTCTAATTATCTTTGCCCTATTCTTGATTCTTAACAATGATCAAAGAGGGGTAACTGTAGACAACTTATTTTGTTTGGGCTAATTTTTTTTAGCAACCTGAGGCATGGACATGAGAGGGGGCATCACCCGATGAAAAAGTATTTTTGACGAGGTCAAGAAGGCCTATGGATCACATCAAAGATAAATGCAAAAATGTGGCATCAAATGATGTAGTTCAAGGTGTTCGAGGATACAAGATATGAGAAAATTCATAATTTTGCTTGGATGTATCGACAAAGCATTCTCATGTATCAATACCATGCTCAAATGATCCAAATATTTGAAATGTCCCTATTTGTATCGATACATGTAAATGTATTGATACAGAAGCCTATGGATAGATACAGGAGCTCATGTATCGATACTAGGCCATGCTAAGACCAAAAAAAGCATTCTGTAAAGAAATGTATTGATACATATAAACATGTATTCAAGGTTTTTGGACCAAACGTATCGATACATTCTGGAATAGGTGTTAAGCTTCCAGTCAAGAAAGAAGCTCGAGTTAGAAATGGACTTGGGAAATGCTAGCAAGAAATCAATCAATCCATTAATATCATTGGCATGAAGAACAAGCACAGACGAGGCTTCAAGCCAGAGTGGAGCCAAAAGAAGGAAATCTAACAACAGATCTTGAAGAAAGAAGCTAGCCCAAGCCATTGGCTAACAATTAAGCTAGAAATTGACCATTTACCCCTTACTGGATGAAATATTTTGTTATAGAGGGGTTGTTAATCCAAAAGCTGAGGAAAAAGAAACCAATAAAGTTATTATGGTGGTTGACAGAGCTTTTAAGTAGTGTTAAATGGCCGTCATTAGAGAAGACAGCGAAGAACCAAATGATGGTCATAAGATCCATCCTTATCCTCCTAAATATGTCTTAAAAAATTGAACTTGTACTGAGAGAACTATAGTGCTTAGGTCAGTTTCAAAGTAATCTTAGGAACTTATTTTGTCATCTAAGAATCTTTAAAAACTTAAAACGTCAAATTATCATTTATAGAAATGAAATACAGATGACCTTTTTATCTATGTTTAATTTCTTTTATACCAATATTTCTTTTTTTTACATACATATACACAAATCATGTCATATATTTGTTTGCCTATTTTTTCATTCTCTTTTTACTTTTAGAAATTTCCTACTCAGAGAGAAATGAATAATCCTAATCATGATTTAAAGATCGATTCTGAATGAGCTATTTGCTTAAACAAAGTCGATTTCAAAGAGATATTGATGATCATACTTTACCACCTGATTTGCTAAACATAATTAAGGGAAAGGATGAACGAATAATGCCCTATTAAGAATCCACATAGGTGATAAATTTAAGGGTTGATTAAGATGTTAAAAAAGAGGTCAGAATAGGGGCTACTCTTATGACCACTACCAAGGAAAATTAATAAGTTTGCTTGGAGAGTTTTAAGATGTTTTTGCATGGTCCGACCAAGACATGCCAACATTGGATACAAAAATTGTGGTCCGCAAATTGCCTCTAAAAGCAGAATGCAAAATCGGTTTAACAAAACTTAAGAAAAATAAAACTAAAAGGGCTTTTGGAAAAAAAAGAAAAAGGTAAAGAAACAGTTTAAGGTCAGATTTCTTGAGGTGGCAAAATACCTAGAATCGGTTAGATATGTTGTCTCGGGTCCTAAAAAAATGGTAGAGTTAGAATACTTGTAGACTATTAGGACCTAAATAGAGTGAGTCCAAAGGATAATTTTTCTCTTCCTCATATAGATACACTAGTTGATAATACTAAAATAAATTGTTTGTTTTCTTTGATGGATGGATTTTAGAGGTATAACCAGATAAAATGGCACTAAAAAACATGGAAAAGACCACATTTGTCACAATGTAGGGAACTTTTTGTTATAAGGTAATGCCATTTGGACTGAAGAATGCTAGGGCAACTTATCAGAGGGCAATGGTCACTCTATTCCATGACATGATGCATAAAGCGATGGAAGTATACATGGATGGTATGATTGCCAAGTCACCCGAAAGGAAGAACATATTGTAAATTTATGAAAGTTGTTTAAAAGACTAAAAAAATACCAGTTGTAGTTAAATCTGGCAAAATGCACTTTTGGTGTAAGGTCAGGGAAGTTATTGTAGACATCTTATTATGTTTCGGGCTAATTTTTTTAGCAACCTGGAGCATGGACATGAAAGAAGGCGATGATCATCGAGCGATGTGTCGCCCAGCAAAAAAAGTATTTTTAAGGAGGTCAAGGGGCCTATGGATCATATTAAAGATAAATGCAAAAATATGGCATCAAAGGACATAGTTCAAGGTGTTCGGTGATAAAAGATATGAGAAAATTCATAATTTTGCTTAAATGTATCAACACATGGTTCTTACGTATCGATACAATGCTCAAACGATCCAAAAATTTGAAATGTCCCTATTTATATCAATACAACATGTAAATATTTCGATACATGAGCTTATGTATCGATACAGGAGCTCATGTATCGATACTAGTTCAAGCTAAGACCAAAATATGCATTCTGTAAAAAAATGTATCGATACATATCAACATGTATCGATATAATGAAGCATTGAATCGAAATAGTGGTTTATAGTATCGATACAATGATCATTGTATTGATAGACTCAAGGTTTTTAGACCAAATGTATCTATGCATTCTGCAATAGGCATCAAGCTTACCGTCAAGAAAGGAGCTCGAGTTAGAAATAGACTTGGGAAATGCTTGCAAGAGATCAATCAATCCATCAATATCATTGGCATGAGAAACAAGCACGGACGAGGCTTCAAGCTAGAATGAAGCTAAAAAAGGGAAATTTAAAAATAAATCTTGAAGAAAGAAGCTAGCCCAAGCCATTGGTTAATAATCAAGCTAGAAATCAATTATTTACCCCTTACTAGATGAAATATTTTGTTATAGAGGGGTTATTAATCTAGAAGCTGAAGAAAAAGAAACCAATGAAGTTATTATGGTGGTTGGCAGAGCTTGTAAGAAGTGTCAAGTGGCCACCATTAGAAATGACAGTGAAGAACCAAGCCATGATCATAAAATCCATCCTTGTCATCCTAGATATGTCTTGAAAAATTAAACTTGTACTAAGAGAACTATAGTGCTTAGGTTGGTTTCAAAGTAATCTTAGGAACTCATTTATTCATCTAAGAATCTTTAAAAACTTAAAACGTCAAATTATCATTTATAGAAATGAAATGCAGATGACCTTTTTCTATGTCTAATTTCTTTTATCCCAATATTTCTTTTTTTTTTTACATACATATACACAAATAATGTCATATATTTGTTTGCCTATTCTTTTTCATTCTCGTTTTACTTTTACAAATTTCCTACTCAAAGAGAAATGGATAATCCTAATAATGATTTAAAGATCGATTCTGTATGAGCTGTTTGCTTGAACAAGGTCAATTTCAAAGAAGATGTTGATGATCATACTTTGCCACTTGATTTGCTAAAAATAATTGAACGAGAGGATGAATGAATAATGGCCCATTAAGAATCCACAGAGGTGATAAATTTAGGTGGTGATAAGGATGTTAAAAAATAGGTCAGAACAGTAGCTACTCTTATGACCACTACCAGGGAAAACTAATCTATTTGGTTAGAGAGTTTCAAGATGTTTTTGCATGGTCCTACCAAGACATGCCAACATTGGATATAGAAATTGTAGTCCACAAATTACCTCTAAAACCAAAATGCAAAACTAGTTTAACAAAAGTTAAGAAAAATAAAACTAAATTATCTTTTGAAAATAAAAGAAAAAGGTAAAAAAACAATTCAAGGTCAGATTTCTTGATGTGGCAAAATACCTAGAATGGGTTAGATATATTATCTCGGCTCCTAAAAAATGGTAGAGTTAGAATGTTTGTAGACTATTAGGACCTAAATCGAGTGAGTCCAAAGGGCAATTTTTCTCTTCCCTATATAGATACTCTGGTTGATAATACTAAAATGAATTGTTTGTTTTCTTTGATTGATGGATTTTCGAGGTTTAACCAGATAAAATGGCACTAAAAGACATGGAAAAGACCACATTTGTCATAATATGGGGAACCTTTTGTTATAAGGTAATGCCATTTGGATTAAAGAATGCTAGGGCAACTTATCAGATGACAATGGTCACTCTATTCCATGATATGATGCATACAGAGATAGAAGTATATGTAAATGGTATGATTGCCAAGTCATCCAAGAGGAAGGGCATATTGTAAACTTACAAAAGTTGCTTAAAAGACTAAGAAAGTACCAATTGCAGTTAAATTTGGCAAAATGCACTTTGGTGCAAGGTCAAGGAAGTTATTGTAGACACTTTATTTTGTCCGAGCTAAATTTTTTAGCAACCTGAGGCATGGACGTGAAAGGGGGTGACGCTCATCAAGCGATGTGTCACCCAGTGAAAAAGTATTTTTGAGGAGGTCAAGAAGGCCTATGGATCATATCAAACATAAATGCAAAAATGTGGCATCATAGGACATAGTTCAAGTTGTCCGAGGATAAAAGATATGAGAAAATTCATAATTTTGCTCAAATGTAACGACACATGGTTCTCATGTATCAATACAATGCTCAAACGATCCAAAAATTTGAAATGTACCTATTCATAATGATACAACATGTAAATGTATCGATACATGAGCTTATACATCGATACAAGTGCTCATGTATCGATACTAGCCATGCCAAGACCAAAACATGCATTATGTTAAGAAATGTATCGATACATATCAATATGTCTCGATACAATGAAGCATTGAATCAATAGAATGCTTCATAGTATCAATACAATGATCATTGTATCGATGCAATGTTCATTGCATCGATACACCCAAGGTTTTTAGACCAAATGTATTGATACATTCTGCAATGGGCATCAAGCTTACCGTTAAGAAAGAAGCTCGAGTGGAAAATGGACTTAAGAAATGCTTGTAAGAGATTAATCAATCCATCAATATCATTGGCATGAAAAACAAGCACGGACGAGGCTTCAAGCCAGAGTGAAGCTAAAAAAAGGAAATTTAAAAATAGATCTTAAAGAAAAAAGCTACCCAAGCCATTGGCTAACAATCAAGCTAGAAATTAACCATTTACCCCTTACTACATGAAATATTTTGTTATAGAGGGGTTGTTAATCTAGAAGCTAAGTAAAGAAAAACCAATGAAGTTATTATGGTGGTTGACAGAGCTATTAAAAAGTGTCAAGCGGCCACCATTAGAGAATACAGCAGAGAACCAAATGATGATCATAGGATCCATCCTTGTCCTCCTAGATATGTCTTGAAAAATTAAACTTGTACTTAGAGAACTGCAGTGCTTAGGTTAGTTTCAAAGTAATCTTAGGAACTCAATTTGCCATATAAGAATCTTTAAAAACTTAAAACGTCAAATTATAATTTATAGAAATGAAATACAGAAGACCTTTTTATCTATGTCTAATTTCTTTTATACCAATATTTTTTTTTACATACATATACACAAATAATGTCATATATTTGTTTGCCTATTCTTTTTCATTCTCTTTTTGCTTTTACAAATTTCCTACTTAAAGAGAAATGGATAATCCTAATAACATTGAAAGATTGATTCTGAATGAGCTATTTACTTGAACGAGGTCGATTTCAAAGAAAATGTTGATGATCATAATTTGCCACCTGATTTGCTAAAAATAATTAAGTGAAAGGATGAACGAATAATGGCCCATTAAGAATCCATAGAGGTGATAAATTTAGGTGATGATGAGGATGTTAAAAAAGAGGTCAGAATAGGGGTTGTTCTTATGACCACTACCAGTGAAAATTAATAAGTTTGCCTAGAAAGTTTCAAGATGTTTTTGCATAGTCCTACCAAGACATGCCAACATTGGATACAGAAATTGTAGTCCACAAATTGCCTCTAAAATCAAAATGCAAAGCCAGTTTAACAAAAGTTAAGGAAAATAAAACTAAGAAGGCTTTTGAAAATAAAAGAAAAATGCAAAGAAACAATTCGAGGTTAGATTTCTTGAGGTGGCAAAATACCTAGAATAGGTTAGATATATTGTCTCAGCTCCTAAAAAAGTGGTGGAGTTAGAATGTTTGTATACTATTAGGACCTAAATCGAGTGAATCCAAAGGATAATTTTTCTCTTCCCTAGATAGATACTTTGGTTTATAATACTAAAATGAATTGTTTATTTTCTTTCATCGATGGATTTTTAAGGTATAACCAGATAAAATGGCACCAAAAGACATGGAAAAGACCACATTGGTCCCAATATGGGGAACTCTTTGTTCTAAGGTAATGCCATTTGGACTGAAGAATGCTAGGGCAACTTATCAGAGGCCAATGGTCACTCTATTCCATGGTATGATGCACAAAAAGATAGAAGAATATGTGGATGGTATAATTGCCAAGTCATCTAGGAGGAAGGACATATTACAGATTTATGAAAGTTGTTTAAAAGACTAAAAAAGTATCAGTTGCAGTTAAATGTGGCAAAATGAACTTTTGGTGCGCAAGGTCAAGGAAGTTATTGTAGATACCTTATTTTGTCCGAGCTAACTTTTTTAGCAACTTGAGGCATGGACGTGTGAGAGGGCAATGATCGTCGAACGACATGTCGCCTAGCGAAAAAGTATTTTTGAGGAGGTCAAGAAGGCCTATGGATCATTTCAGTAATAAATGCAAAAATGTGGCATCAAAGGGCATATTTCAAGCTGTCCACGGACAACACATGGTTCTCATGTATCGATACAATTCTCAAACAATCTAAAATTTTGAAATGTCCCCATTCGTATCGATACAACATGTAAATTTATCGATACATGAGCTTATGTATCAATACAGGAGCTTATGTATCGATACTAGGCCATGCCAAGCCCAAAACATGCATTCTGTAAAGAAATATATCGATATATGTCAACATGTATCGATACAATGAAGGATTGAATCGATACAATGGTTCATAGTATCGATACAATGATCACTGTATCGACACAATGTTCATTGTATCGATACACTTAAGGTTTTTGGACCAAATGTATTAATACATTCTACAATTTATCGATACATGCAGGCCATTTTCCACTATTTAAGAATTTTTAACTCATCCACCATTGATCCAAAACTCGATTTTAACTCGTTTCTTTGCATCAAAAAAGATCAAAACCCATATCAAATTATGAATTTGGACTTTTGAATTAATCAAAACATTTTTGAAGTCTAAATTAGATAAAAAAGGTCAATGTCACATAATCACCCTACTCTTCCCTAGTTTGTTTACCAAGATCACCATCAGCCACCCTATTTCCTGGAAAATCATTTAAGCATTTAAACCAGCCACCCTATGTCCATCACATTGGTAGCAAGTTGCTCCCTACAGCCACTCTGTAGCCATCAAGTTGACATCACCTTGTCCCCCTTGAGAAATGACCAAAAACACCTCCAATTTGGCTCCAAAATGCTGGTATAAATAGACATTTATATCTCAGGTGAGGGATTTTTACACTCTAGCTTATTTTTTAGCTTCCAAAACACATTTACACATCAAGAAAACCAAATCCCGTAGCTCTTCCCTTAACACCCAAAAATAGCCCCAAAACACTCACTTTTAACCACTAAACATTCTGAAAATCACCCTCATCCATACTAGAACCAAAACCTCATTGTTTCTCTCTTTTTCTTGGTTATTAACAATAAGGAAAAGAAGGAAATTAAAGCCATCTTTTTTGCTTTAACTATTTGGCAAAAAATTAAAGTTTTGTTGGTATAACTTCCTACTTTATCACTTTCATTTTATGTTTGTCAGCATCTTCATCATTTTAGTGAGCTCTCCATGTTTCCATCACCCTCTTAGGATTCTCATGCATTATGTGGCCTTTGGTTGTGGTAGTCTAGGACTTGGACACCTTAATGTCCCTTTGATGTGCAAAATGCCTTATTTCATCCTTATTATTTTGATAACTCTTGCTCATGCAGTTTGTGCCATGTCCATGCATCTTGTTATGATTAATCCATGTATGAATCCTTAGCCTAGGATATTTTAAGCATGTTTATATGTTAGCTTGCATCTTGTCATGAATCATTATCATTTTCAGCATGTTTCACTCCATGAGATGTGTGCATAACACTTTCTTTGTCAAGACCATTGGTAAAGTTTACCTCCCCATTTATGTTTTGTGCCATCCCCTTTTATGGTCATTGTCTTCTCCTTGTCTAAATGCATGTTTGATGACTATCAAAAATTAATTTTCCAAACCTCCCTAAGCCAAGCATGTTAACCTCAACCAATGAGGATTAACATCAACTTAGCATTTTCCTCAAAGTTAGCAAAATATCCTAGGGAAAATTATGTTTTCCATATGTGGAATCTTGGTTAAACGAGCTCAAATCTTTTGATTTTGCAACAAAAATGGCCTTACACTTGTTCCCAAAATGTTTGTGCCTTATTTTTGAGTCAAAACCTTGAGTGGTATGATCAAAAGGCTATTTCATCATCCCAAAATACTCCGGGGCTATGCAAATGAGTTCATAATGCTTAAGCCACTATTTTCCTTCAGTCATGGACATTCGAATGTCGATGACTCGAGTTTGAACCTGTAAACATAAAGAAAATAAGAAATATCCTCTACTTTGCTTAGTCCCCTGTTGGTAGCATCATTTTTACAAATAGAAAAATCACTTTACAATCCCAAATGATTTTTCATGAATTTTATAATATTTATTTTGAAAATTTGTCAAAATATCTTTAAAACAAGGTCTTGTTCATCCCCAAATCAGTTCAGATGAAAGAGTTATGATTTTTCAAACCTAGACTGTTTGGAATCCCTAAAGTTAACAAAATGCATTCTAGTTGGGCTCTTTAGGCCCCGTAAACGATTTTTCCAAGTCCGTCAAACATTTTTCCTAAAATGTTCATGAAATTCCTTTTTTCAAAAGGTATCATTTTTTAATTTTTTGATACCAAACTAGTCTAGGGTGATTTTTTAAATTTTGACACACGTTGTCCCTCGTATGCTTTGCCAGCATTGTAATTAATCTAAACTTGAAAATTTATTCACCTAAAAAGTGATTTTTTGGGATGTTAGGAATATTTTTAAATTGGCCTTCATTATGTTACCTTTCTAACTGTATCTTGTTCACCCTCTAAAGCCTTCAAACCAATTTAGAATAAATTCATAAATAGGGATAGCGCGATGTTGTCCCCTATTTTCAGTTATTGTCAAAATTTAGTTGTTTTCCTAATCTTTGTCTCGAGACATTTGAATGTCTTTATATCACCTCGATCAGACTCGAG
Organism: Adansonia rubrostipa; assembly: GCA_038381775.1. Taxonomy (NCBI): domain Eukaryota; kingdom Viridiplantae; phylum Streptophyta; class Magnoliopsida; order Malvales; family Malvaceae; genus Adansonia; species Adansonia rubrostipa. The sequence goes on from JBBYHM010350495.1 coordinate 78,730, forward strand.
AATATGATTCAACCTCCCACAAGCTCGTATCAAGGCACGAACTTTTTTACATCTTTACCATCCTCATTCACAATAATTTCTTTTGCCAAAAGTTGCCAAAATGCTCACTCGTTTTCTGAATCACAAAGTTTTGTCAACTTAAGTTTTCCAACCCCGACCTTTTAAAGGGATACTCCAACTTTAATTTTCAAAATTATCAAGATTTAAAAATCTTCCTTTGTCAAAATTATTTGTCATCCATGGAGATGCTCTAACCTTGACCTTTTGAGGGGATCTCTAACCCCATTTTTCAAAATTGACAAGATTTAAAAATCTTTCTTTGTCAAAATCATTTGTCATCCACGGGGATACTTCCACCTCATCTTTTCGAAGGGATACTCTAACCCAGTCTTTCAACTACAATTAAATTTTTTCCTTCTCAGACTTCCATGAATGTGCTAAACAAACCTCGTTTAATCAAGAAACCCAAATGCATATTGAAAATTATCAATTCGGTTATTCCCAGATAATTAATGCCAATTGCAAGATAAATTCCAATAGTCAATCCCTTTTCTTTATCATTGCATTGAATGATCCAGGTTATGTTACTTTGTTAGTTGCCTTACTAACATGATTTCTTTGTGATGATTATTTGCATTCATGTTTTCAAATCATTTCAAGTAAAATTAAAGGTAATGTTCAGCGTGGGTATTTCTCCAGTGCCTAATGTCGTATATTCCACTTTTCAAAGAAAAATCTAGAGGTCATTTTTATTGAAAATCTCTATATTCCTTATTTTTTCGGGGCATGTATGAGATTAAATCTTTTCATCAAAACCTGGATTTGTATTTCTATAATATTCATGCATTAAAAGAGGGTTGCATCAAAATAGTGACGAGTTAATATCAAAAGAATTGAAACTAAGATAAGACAAACTAGTAAGGTACTGATTTCGGGCATCGCAAAGAGGTTCGTGCCTTATCATGCGTAACCAACTCCCAAACCCAGATGGTGAATCTTTGTACTTTATAGACCATGAAATTGATATTTTGAGTTTTGTAACTCAAGACATAGGTTTCAATAGGCTTCAATAGGCATCCAATCATGCCTAACCCAAAATGATCGATGGCGACTCAAGCATTGGCCATTTCGTGATGGTCATTTGAGACTAGTAAGATGAACGATTCATCTTATGGTCCCCTTCACTATATCATATGTCAAGAATCTGTACTTTATCTTTCTCATCACATGGTTAAGGAAAAGTCTCAATCAAAAAGACATTTTGAAGTTAGAAAAATATTTTAAGTCATATACACCTATAGATCAGTAAGGATCCATCTTTGGGTACATTGCGACAGTTATTAGGCTATATTATGAGTGAAAAAAGGATTGAAGTTGATCTGGATAAGATTAAAGCCATCCAGGAATTGTTATAACCATGTACGCAAAAAGAAGTGCGAAGTTTCTTAGGGAGGTTAAATTACATTGCCAAATTCATATCCCAACTCATAGATAAATGTAACCTAATATTCTAGCTCTTGTGAAAACAAAATGACAAATGCTAAGAAGCATTTGAGAAAGTTAAGCACTATCTCTATAATCAACCAAGGTTGGTACCACTAATAATGGGATGACCTTTGATTTTGTACTTATCAGTATTTAAAAAGTGTATGGGTTGTGTGCTGGGACTGCAAGATGAGACAGGAAAGAAGCAAAAATTCTTTAACTATGGGGTAAATTATTCTCTAATAGAAAAGATATGTTGTGCCCTAGTTTGGGCTGCAAAAAGGCTTCGACAAATCATGTTGTATCATACAACCTAGCTGATTACCAAAATGGACTCGATCAAGTATTAACTCAAAGGATAGTCAGAAAGGATAGTTAGATGGCAAGTCTTGCTATCGAAATATGATATGGTTTATGTGAGTCAGAAGGCAATAAAGGAAACACTATTGCCAAATTCCTAACAAGCTGGCACTCAATAATTATCAACCATTAAATTTTGACTTTCTTGATGAGGATTTAATGAATATTTTGATAAAATAGAAAGGAGAGTCATTAGAGGAATCAACATGGAATATGTATTTTACTAGAGCGTCAAATTCTTTGGGCCATGGAATAAAGGCAATCTCGGTATCTTTGGAAAGGGATTATTATCCTTTCACCGCTCGATTGGACTTTAACTATAAAAATAACATAGTAAAATATGAAACATGTGTTATGGGACTTTGTGCGATTATGGAAAGAAAAGCTCGATTATTAAAAGTATATAGAAACTCGACCTCAGTGATTTATCAATTGTGTGAAGAATAGGAAACTCAAGATTTAAGGATGCAATAATATAGAAAGTTGATTCTAGAATTACTTGAAGAGTTCTAGGAGGTGGAATTCATTCATTCGACCGAAAATGATAATCAGATAGCGAATACTTTAGCCACCCTAGCTTTAATTTTTAAAGTACATGAAAGGTAAAAGGTAACACCAATTCAGATGAGCATATACGAGCCTCTAACGTACTATAGCGATGTTAAAATGGAAGTAGATGGTTTCTCATGGTATCAGGACATCAAAAGGTATCACAAGGATTGAATGTACACGAATAATGTCACCTTGATGGACAAAATAACTTTAAAGAGGTTAGTAATAAATTTTATCCTAGATGGAGAGATTCTTTTTAAGAAGATCATGATCAAATGCTGCTAAGATGTGTTAATACTTCTAAAGCACAAAAGACATTGGAAGAAGTACATGAAGGGATTTGCAGCATCAATGCGAATAGACACAAAATGGTGAGGCAAATCATAAGACTAGGTTATTTCTAAATAACCATGAAGGTGATTGTATTAAGAATGTTTGAAAATGTCTTAAGTGCTAAGTTTATGTTGACATGATCCATGTACCACCTTTACCATTGCATCTTATAATTGCACTATGCCCTTTCTCTATACAAGGCATAGATGTTATTAGACCAATTAACCCTACAGCTTCGAACCATCATTGATTCATTTGGTGGCTATAGATTACTTCACCAAATAGGTTGAAACAACCCCCTATACAAATGTGACAAGGTTGACAGTTATAAATTTTTTAGAACCAACATCATTTGTTTATTTATGATCCCTGAAAAAATTATAACGGATAATGCTTCCAATTTAGATAATAACTTGATGATGAAAGTGTGTACTTAGCTTAAAATTTCTCATCATAATTTGCTGACATACTGCCCGAAAATGAATGAAGCTGTTAAGGTAGCCAATAAGAATATTAAAAGAATTATAGGGAAGATGGTAGAGATCTATAAAGGTTGGCATAGGATGTTCCCTTTTGCCCTCTTGGCATATAAAACTTCAATCCAAACTTTAACTGGGGCAATGTTTTATTCTTTAGTCTATGACATGGAGGTTATTTTACCAATTAAAGTGGAGATCCCTTTACTCCGAGTTCTAATGGAAACAAAATCAGAGAAAGCTAAATGGGTCTGTGATCATTATAAGTAGCTAAATTTCATTAAAAAAAGGCTAAAAGCAATTCAACATGGGCAAGCATACCAGAAAAGAATGATGAGAGCACATGATAAGAAAATGCATCCCAGGAAATTCCATAAGGAAGAATTGGTACTAAGAAAAATTCTTCCCAAATAAAGGAATCTTTGGGGTAAATATGCACCTAATTAGGAAAGATGCTATTTTGTCTAAAAGGCATTTTGAAGAGAGGCATTGATATTGGCAGAGATGGATGAAGGTATTCTACTAAGACCCCATCAATTCGAAAAATATAAAGAAGTGTTATGCCTAAAAAAGTTTAAAAAAATGATAAAAACCTGAAAGGGCATCCTTTCCAAAAAAAAAATAAAAAGTGAAAAAACAGATAAAAACCCAAAAAGGCATCTGTTTCAAAAAAAATAAAAAGCAAAAAAATGGATGAAAATCCAAAAAGGCATCCATTCCAAAAAAGAAAAGGAAAAAAGATTGGATAAAAACCTAAAAAAGGCATTTGATCAAAGGTAATATAAAAGGGAGGTTTTGAGCTAAAAACCCAAAGTGGCAGCTCAAGCATTTAAAAGGAATGATCGATACAAAATTGCCAAAAGACTAAGTATGAAAAAGGCATATTATGATCAAAAACATTTTCAAAAGATGGATTTATGTAAAAGTAAATATTCTATTCAGGAGAAATCTTTGAAAAACTAGATAAAAGATTCTATTTATCTGAGTAATATCCAAATCCCTTTTGTACTTCACCATTATTTTTGTAGAATAGCCAATGTAGTATCTTCTTTCGTTGTTGCAATACAAATATATATTTTCATTAGTAGCTTTGTTAAATTATCTTTTTAACCATGCTAACATTTCTACTAAGTGATAATTAACATTTTAAAGAAATGGAAATCGATGAAAAAATGACAAATTGATTTCTTTAAACTATTTTGATCAAGATCAAAACATTATAGGGTTCTTAGTCAATGATTCAAAGTCTTTCAGACATTCTAAGAAGAATTAGGGTGGATAAACTTCATGTTTTTCTTCCTCAGCTTGTTCTCAATTTATTTTGATGGTTGGTGAGAAATTTTTAAAAACCACATATTCCCCATTGTGCTCTTCTTCCTTAACCTATTATCAATTTGCTTTGGCTATTGGTGGGAAATTTTTAGAAACCACATGCTCCCCATCATGCTTTTCTTTTTTAGCCTGTATCAGTTTGTTTTAGTTATTCATAGGAAATTTTAGAAACCATATATTCCTAATCATGTTCCTCTTTTTTAACTCCTAGATGATATTATTGCGTCACTCAATTTGACTTCTCAGAGGCAAATGTATCCTATTTACAATGATCTATAAACATGTCTTCAAAATTTAAGTTCAAGCACTAGCTCCCCTGCCAAATAGAAAAAAGGTCTTTAATGCTTACTGAAGATGTCTTCAATCCTCAAGTGAAAATATAAGTCCATTCCACAAAATCAAGAAGAAATATCAATCACTTTTTCTAAAAGAAATAAATTTGATTCCAAAAACAAGTTAGGTTAGACATTAAATCATGAAAATTCATTATATGTATTCCTCACGGATTCACATTCATATTTATAGATCTTAAATTAAAGATGATATTACAAAGAGCTCTTTGGTATATTGACTATTTCAAAACTAAAAGATAAATCCCATATTCCTTTAAGTAATTCAGATATAGGCATTTACACCTTAATTGACCGTATGGGTTCTGCCTTGGTTAACCCTTTAAACCTAGGTTTCGCTTTAGTCAACCCTTTTAACCTAGGTTACAAACTAGTCACCTTTATTTGATTGTATCATTTTTACCTTGGTCAACCGTCTAGACCTAGGTTGCATCTTGGTCACCCTTATTTGACTGTATTGATTTTGACTTGGTCAAACCCTTTAGACCCAGGTTACACACTGGTCATTCATATTTAATTGTATCGATTTCATCTTGGTCACCCTTATTTAACACATCAATTTTACCTTGGTAAAACCCTTCAGACCCAAGTTACACCCTTATTATTCTTATTTAACTATATTGATTTTGCCCTAGTCAACCATTTTAGACCCAAGTTATATCCTAGTCATCCTTGTTTGACTGTATCGATTTTGCCTTGGTAAACCCTCTAAATCTAGGATTGCACCCTATCACCTTCATTTGACTTTATCAATTTTACCCTAGTCAACCCTTTAATCCTAGGTTACATCTTGGTTATCCTTGTTTGACTGTTTTACTTTTGCCCTGGTCAACCCTTTTAAGCACAGGCTACATTCTGGTCATCTTGCTTGACTATATTAGTTTTACCTTGATCAACCCTCTAGACCAACATTATATCTTGGTTATCCTTGTTTGACTATATCTGCTTTGCTCGGTCAACTTTCTAAACTTTGGTTTTACTATAATCTACTTTCCTATCTTAACTTAAGTCTTGCCCTCAAATTTTTTTTTTTTGTAATGAATATATTTAATGTAGTTTTATTTTATTCTTCTGAAAAACATTACAACCTAGATGAATTGTGTCTACTTGGTCTTTGCCATGCTCCTGATTCTTAGCAACACCCAAAGAGAGGCAGTTATAGATACCTAATTTCATCGAAGTCCATTTTTTAATAGTCCTAGTTTTATAAGACCGGGAATACAGCTGTTACCTCGATAGTGGTTGACCTCTTTCAGTTAATTTACTCATTTTCATAACTTATTCTGTCATACATAAATGGCTTTATTGACATATGGTAGAAAAAATACCATTTTAAGACCGATTTCAGATGAAAGGATGAAAATTTAAAAGAAAATCAATCTTTAAATATTTATTGTCAAATTTTAAAAATCATTCCTGTAGATAATATCACGGTTAAATTTTCCATTTTTAGGAACTTTTTAAGATTTTTTTTGCAAAACTTGGAAAGTTGACTATTGTATTTTTTTACCAACACCAGTGCAATATTTATGTCAATATGCACTCAAAAAAATCAAAATATTCAAAAAAAAATGCATTGGCATTTTCTACCATGAGGTTTCAACTTGTCAATTTCATTAATTAATTATGGATTTCATAGTATCGCGAGTATTACGTTGGCAAAATTTTTCCTTGTTAAATTTATTTGGGCTTCAAAATTTCACCTTTTTCATTTTTGATAATTAATATTTTGGATGATATGTTGTATTTAACCTATTTTATATAATTTTCAATGTATTTTTTAAAAATTTTCTCGATTCTAGAATACAAATCTTTCTTTATCTATAAAATTTTTTATGGAATTTTCTTGAGTTTTAAACTTGAAAATTCTTCAAATATTCCCATTAAATTACCATAACATCAGTTTTAAAAATTCCAATCCATTTTGTAGATTTCTCATTTCCAATGCACATAGTTGTTTACTTTATAATTTTTTTCGAAAGGATTTTTTTAAGTTTATAATTTTTAAAATTCATCAAATATTTTTATTAAACTCATATTAAATCAGTTTTTGAAAATTCAATTAATTTGGCAAGTCTTGAATATTTTTATATATTAATTTTTCTTCAAAGGAATTTTTCTTGTATAATTGTACGGGTTTTAGAGTTCCAATGAGGTTTTTTTTCTATTATTTTATTTCCAAATTTTGTTTATGATTATTAATTATTAAATTTATATTTTATTACTATAATTTTAATTTTATTTTAATTATTGATTATTTTCTACTAGTTTCATGGAAAATAGTCTAGTTGATTTTTAACTTTTTTTCCTAACCAATTAAGTTAGTTTCTAATTATCCTTTAGACGATATTATATGGGCAATCATGAGAATATATCTTTGAAGGAACCCTAATTGCTTGTCAAATAAATGCATTTCTCATCCTTTTATTCTAGTAATTAAAAAATAATAAAATTAAAAATTAAAAAAATTCTTAAGTTTCGACCAAGGTGATGGAAAATCCCCTTGGCCGTTCCTTGCCCTTATAAATAGAGGGAGGATTTTGTTGTCTCAGAGGTTTTGCTAGCTTAAAAAAAGATAAAAAAGAAAAAAAACACTAAAAAAAAAAGTTAAGTTTCAAAGTTTTCAACAGGTAAATTTCTTTCTAAAAGCTTCGATTTTCTAGTAATTTTTGTTTATTGTTCTTTTTTTTGGTGAGCAAAAAATATGCTTGAGTTCATGGAATTTTAATGCATGTTGAAAGATTTAGCATAATGGCCATGAACCAATTTCTTTGATTTAATTATTTTTTGTTTATTTTCTTGTTAGTAAGTTATCCTTCTTCATGAATCATATTTATTTTGATACGATTTTCATTTTTATGCTATATATGTCATATATATGTTCATATGTATTATATTTCTCTTAGTGTTTTCTTATTATTTTGTTCAAATCACATGTTTTTATGTTTATTTTTGTGATTTTATCATATTATGGTGTTGATTGTATTAGATAAAATATGAACATGTGATTATTGAGTTAAAAAATTGTTTGGTAGCTTATTTAGACATTGGCCGAAACTCATGCATGTATATGTGATGATTTTTTTTTCTGTGGTCATTTTGTAGATATAGAAAGTTTAAGGGTTAATTTGTAAAAAATAAAAAATAGTAAAAAATCTTTTCAACCTTTCGATGCTTGGCCAAAACAATCATGCACCTTTAAGAATGTATTTTATGCATTTATCAAATTAAAATATACTTTTTTATTTTTGAGGTCTTTTTGTAATTTAAAAATTTTAGGGACTTTTATGTAATGTTGAAAAATTTATTCTAGGAACAGAAGAAGATAGCCAAACCTTGCTTGCATTTTTTTATGTGATTTTTGTGATTATTTTGATTTATTTAATGCTTGATTTTATTATTTAATTATGTAGGGGCTAATTTGTAAATTTAGAAAAGTTTAAGGTAGGAAAATCTAGCATTTTATTTCAAAATGGTTATCCATAGCATAAAGTCATTCATTTAGAATATTTTAAAATATTTTTAGCATTCCACTAGTCCTCCGGTGAGGTGTTAAAAATATTAAAACTTTTTGTATTCTTTCAGTTCTCTGCTAGGGTATGAAATGCAATTTTTGAAAATTTTAAGGATTTAATGGCAATTTTGCATTTTAGTTACTTTAAAATCTAAATTACCCATTTAGGGTATTTTGGGTAAAAAAAAATTTTTGGCATTTTTAGTCAATTTGGGACAAATATGTAATTTTGAGAAAATTAGGGATCTATCAGAAATTTTTATACATATTTGTCATTTAAATTATCTATTTAGAGTATAAATCATCATTACTTGTCTTTTTGTGTCCTTCAGGGTTATCAAGATACTTTCACATCGAAGGTATGCCCTAGAAGCATTTTGGTAATTTCCTTAAAATAGAGTCCTAGGCAGTCATCAGGATGTTTTTATGCCAATGGTGTGTATTCAAGATAGGTTCACCCCTCTATGATCATTTTTATGTCTTTTAAGGTTACCAGGATACTTTCACATCGAAGGTATATCTTAGGAGCATTTTGCTAATTTTCCTAGAATTGAGTCCTAGGTAGTCATTGAGATACTTTTATGCTAAAGGTGTGCATTTAGGATAGGTTCACCCCTGATGATCCTTTTCATGTCCTTTAGAGTTACTAGGATACTTTTATATAAAAGGTATACCCTAAGGGCATTTTGATAATTTCTTTAAAACCAAGTTTAAGTAGTCATCAAGATGCTTTTATGCCAAAGGTGTGCATTTAGGATAAGTTCACACCCTATGATCCTTTTTATGTCCTTTTGGGTTACTAGGATATTTTCATGTCGCAGGGATAATCCAAAGGCATTTTGGTCCATCCTAAGTAGTCAACGGGATGCTTTAATGCCAAAGGTGTATGTATAGGATAGGTTTACCCTTTTATGATTATTTTTGAGTCCTTTAGGGTTATCGAGATATTTTCATGTCAAAGGTATACCCTAAGAGCATTTTGCTAATTTTGCATTTGAACCAAGTCTTATGTGATTACTAAGATACTTTCATGTCAAAAGTACATATTAGGAATAGGTTCATCATTTAGATTGTTATTGGGTCTTAGGATGTTTTATAAATATTTTTAATAAAATCAAAATTTTGTCTTTAGAAAACAAAGGCAATGTCTCTGAGTTAAAGTAATACGCAGAATTTCCTAAAAAATATGATAGGGGTTTTGCAAATTATTTTAATTATGAGATATCTTTTTTAAAATGAAAATCGAGAATTTTACAAAATTCCAAAAATAATAAAAACTTTTGTATTTGTCCGACCCTCTAGGGATGCAAAAGATATTTTTCATTTTCGAAAACCTTTCCTATTCATTTGGTATTCTAGCAGGGTACGAAAGAGAATGATAAAACTTTCGTATTCCAGTGGTCCTCCAGTGGGATATGTAAGAGATTTTGATTTTCAAAAATTTTAAAAAACATGATTTCCCTGACACTAAATAATAAATTGGTTTTAGAAAATATTATTTTGGGGAATTTATAATTAAATGTCGTATGTTGAAATCAGATAAAAATTAAAATTCAAGTTAATGAGTAATTAATAAGGTATTGATTTTTAGGCATCACGAGAGGTTCAATCCTTGCTTGTGATTGTAACTGACTCCCGAACCCTTTTATATGATCTTTGATACAATCGTGGACCTCGAAGTTAGTATTATAGGGTTTTGTAACCTTTAAAATGCGAACTTTGATATAGAGGTGGCAATTGGGCGGGTTTGGGATGGGTTATTTCGGGTTTGGGTTCTTTTAGGTTCGGGCTAATTCAGGTTCAGGCCAATTCAGGTTCGGGTCTATTTGGGTTCGGGCTAATTTAAGTTTAGGCTAATTTGGGTTTGAGTTTGGGTTTAGGTCAGGTTTAGGTTTGAGTATATTTTATATTATTTTTTATTTTATGTTACATGTAATCACTTTTACGCAATTTTGAATTCTAAGCCTAGGCATGAATTTGGCCTCGTCTGGCCTAAAAAAATCTTAGTACGGTTCTATGGGCCTATGCATGGCCTAAAAAACTTTTTAATTCTAAGGTCAGGGTCAAATTTGTCTTGGCCGACCAATTTAAGTACAAATCATTGTTCATAATATTAAAAAATTATTTTTATATTAATATTTACATATTTTATAATTAAATTTAAATAAAATATATTATTTTAGTATAAAAAATACTGTTTCAGGTCGAGCATACTTGAAACTTAAAATCTAAAACCTGGGCTTGATCGTGTCAGGCCTATTGTGTTGGGTAGGCTGTCTAGCCTATGGACAGGTCGTCTGGCTCATGGGCAAGTCTAGTTGCTAGTTTAACATTAAATTTTTTTCATTGTTAATATGGTATTATCTATTATGGTTTTAATATTTTTAATTTATCTTATTATTTTGTTATATTATTATCAGACTTTAATTATCATTACTTTAAATAATAATAATAATAATATTATTATTATTATTATTCAAAGAAGTATTTAAAATTTTACTACTAACATGTGTAAACTCTCAATATTTAATGAGTTTAACTAATTAAATTAAAAAAATAATAAACTGATGATATACTTTATTGATAATACTTTCAAAGCTCATGATATAATTTATTTTTTGATAAATTATGATTTTATCATATATAGACCTTTTCAAGGATCGAGCTATCCACTTGGCCTAATTGGGCCTAGGCTTGGGTTCTCATATTTTGGTTTCAGACTAGCCCAATCTGACTCGAAACAATTATTTTAAATTAAAATAAAATATAATTTATTTGATTTTAATTATAAAATATATAAATATTACTAAAAAATTCTTTAATGTGATGAACAATAATTCTAGCTTGAATAGACAAGTTTAGGCACATTAAATAAAAGCCTGCACTTAAGATTTTAAAAAATTCAAGCTGCAGCTGGCCCAACCCATAAGCAGGTTTAATCATATATAAAATATAAATTAAATTTTTAATATTTAATTAAATTATATATAGTATTAATATTCAA
>JBBYHM010350496.1:13546-24257 GCA_038381775.1 Adansonia rubrostipa
TGTATATTAACAAAGTTGCTGGAAGTTATTTTCAAAGAGTCCCAATCATGCTTCATATAAATTATCCGAACACTAAATTACTTCATTAAATGGCAACTGATCTGGGTCAATTTGCATTGTATCATCAAGTGAATATAGTTTTCAAATTATCACCCGGTTGGAATTTATCGCAATCTCTTTGTTTGATTAGTTTTTAAAAAATAAATATTATATTTTAAAAAATAAGTTAAAAAAATAGAGAAGTAAATTTTTTAAGTGAGCAATTATTTTAAAAATTGACAAATTTAAGTGTTTCTAATTTTATTTTATTATAATTACAATTTAATTTTTATATATATTTTTTCGTTTGAATTAAAATCATTTAATTCGAGATATAGATAAAAATGATGAGAAAGCAAGATTAATTAATAAACTACAAATCTCATCTTTCTCTTGATGTGAACCCACGTAAACATTTAGCTGCTCAGAGCTAGATTTTGGGTTTATTTATTTATTTCATGAATGGCAAATGCTAATTGGCTGAATGGTGTGGATTTAATTTGTAATTTTCTTGTGTGACTTCGCTGTAATGATCTTGAAGAAATGATTAAATTAGTAAAAAGAAAAGAAACAAACAAACAAAATGAATGAATGAATGAATGAATATAAAAAGAAATTTGTTCTACATTATTTAATTGTTGTTTCTCGGCAACTTGATTGATTTGATTCCATAATCATCACTTGATTTTGTATTCAAGGTTTAAACTTAAGACTTATTTGCCAAATGCCACCCCAGATTTTGAGGGAACCTCGCATCATTTTTTGCGACGTCATGTTTGGATTAGTTTCAGCTTGCAAATGACATTGCTTGTTATAAAAATAAAAGAAAATATTAATCATATTAAGGTATTAATTTTTCTTAAACTTAATAAAACAATATATTAAATACAGTAAAAAAATTCTTAAAATCTAAAATAACAATTAAAGAGGGGTGTACCATAGCATAGCATAGCGTAGGTTTATGTCGTATCATATCCTAAAATAAAGGAAAAATTGATGGTAATTAAGAAACTTGATACAACTAAAGTTTCGAGGACTCAAATAAATATGAATGGTGGACATGAAATTCTGATGTGAAACATGAAGCTAGTGTTACTTCAGCTTAATGAGGTGGATGATATGATAATATCCACAAAAATTTTCATCATAAATAATTACTGCAAGATTTAATTCGTGACTGTTTTAATTAGTTTCCCACTCTCTCCCTCTCTCGTAGCTTCATTCAATCATGCTTGATGATTGATTGAAAGGCAAAAAATAATCCCGACCAAAATTATTAATGTAACATTGTTAACGGCTCTTTTTAAGATTTTCATTACTTGATTTTGTTTTCCATGCTTTCCTCGGATTTCCCTTGTTTTCCTCTACTTTCTGGAAGGGATCATAAGTTGCTTTTGACTTCCCTTACTTCATAGTTGCATTTGTCAGCTTAGATTTCGTCATAGATTGCTTCATTACTCTTAGCACATTACTCTTCAAATGCACAATTTAGATTTGTCAGGTAGAGATTAGTGAAGGCCCTACGAGTTCGGGGACCCAAAAAAAAAAAAAAAAGTCAAACACCTGAGTTAAGAAGTACTTCATTGTTTACGGGTTGATTTGGATTTCACTGCATTTTCAGTGCAGTGGAATTCCAAGCTATTTACGGGGGAAAAGCGTCCCACTGGGAGTACACGGGGGTTTTTAATCTCATTGGTGCTCCAATGAACAACCGGATCCCAATGGAGGGGGTAATTTTTGTTTTACCTACTTTTACTTTTTTTTTAATTAATATTTTAAATAATTATTTTAAATACATTTATATTTATTTTATTAATTTAATTTAATATAAATATAATTTAAATAATTTTAATTTATAATTCTTGTTCAATATAAACATAATTTTAATGATTTTTAATTATTATATATAAACATTTTAATCTAATGTCTTTAATGTTTATATTTTATTTATTTAACATGAATATAATTTTAATTCATATTTTATTATGTAATATAAATATAATTTTAATAATTTTTAATTATTATATATAAGCACTTTAATTTAATATCTTTTATAATTATTTTCCTCTCTCATTATAATTTACTTTATTATTATCGTTGCATCTGAATCTCATATATGTCATCACTGATTTTAATCTTATCGCCGAATAACTAATCTCATAGCTACATAATTAATGTCATCACTATTGCTATTTTTAATCTCACCGTAACCAATTTTATCGCCTGCCCAAATGGAGCCTAAATTGATAGAATAGCATAATTTTAGTATTTAGGTTTCTTTCTTTCGGAAGCTTTTGGTATCAATAATGTGAACCGATTATCTTTTGGAACTAAAACTGGTTGGTAGTTGTGAGCTCATCAAGTGTTTTACATATAAAGGTCCAATTGTATGAATCTTATGCGAGCCTAACAATCAAAGTGAAATGATGCTAACTTAGTATATCTGGATGCTTCTTCGATGTTATATTTATCATAAATTTTTTCTAGTAATGAAACTCCTTTTTTGTTAAATTTTAATAGCATTTATCATGTTACACTAATGAATTTCTTCTAGGTATTCCTCAATCCAAAATGCATCATTAAGTCGGGATAGACTAAATTTTGCCAACACATGAGCAACTTGGTTCCCTTGTCTTCTAACATGCTAAACTTTTCATTTTTGAAATTTCCTCATGCTTTTTCTTCCTTCTGAAATGATTAGTCCTATTTTAGAAAATTCATCGTCCTCCTACTGAAGTTTTTGTGCCACTTTTAGTGCATATCTTTCTAAAATAATCCTTTGGTGTCCCATTTGATGCACTACCTCTAAGGCCTTTGTTGCTGCTAGAGCTTTAGTCAAACATGGTTCATTCACCAAATGCTTTTTGATTGTTATAGTCCCCATCACAAACACTTACAAATCTCAGATAATTATACTTATTCCCCCTTTCTTAAGGTAGCCGTCAAAGCACCATCAACGTTAACCTTTAAACACTGCATATTTAGAGGTTGCCAAAAAATTATACTGCTGGTTTGAGTTATCCTTGTTGCATGCTCCTGTCATTTTTTAACTTTCCCAAAAAATTCTTTACAGTGCTCATAATTATAGATTCTGTTAGCCTTCTTTGGTTCTTCTAGTCCTTCTTCATTGCTTTCCAAATAGCCTACAATGTTACGAGAAACAAGTCAAATTCTTCATTGTTGAGTTTTTGCTACTTTGTTCACCATTTAGCACAACTTCTAGTTTGCTTCTTAACAAGTGATGGAGGGAACTTTAGTGCTCAAGAATTCACCTTGGCTGTGTGTAGTTTTTGAGAGCATGAGAGTTGTCTTTTTCTTCTGTCCTATACCTTATACATGTGACTTTGAGATCACCTATTCATGATGTTAGCTTTTTACATGTTGACAGAATTCCATGGCAAAGGCACCATCCAAACATCTTAATTTTAGTAGGAACATTCGCTGCCTATATCATTCTTCATAGATTCCATTAAAAGCCAATCCCAATTTGTTTGGTTAGGTAAGCACGTACAGCTACTTTTGAAAATGTAGTTCCCATCTTTGATGCAATGACAAATTAGCTTGTCAAGCATATCCGAGTTATATAGTTGAATGTTTCATATTGTGTTGGCCTCATCCTGCAAGAATTCAATTCTAATCAAATCCTCCTTCCGTTACATCTGTTCTCTATCAATCAAGGCCTCCACCTTTGAATTTAGGAGTATGTTTCCAGTTGATTTAACATTGAATTCGCCGTTCATTGGCAGCATTTGTCTTTCTATATGATAGTAGTTTTGACATCTCCAACCCTGCACTTGGTGCCTTCAGATAAAACTTCTTTTGCTTGCCATATGCTTCTCTAAATAAAGGACAATTTGCATCCCACCTTTGACTACATGAAGCTACAATTAGGAAAATACTTTAACTCGTAAACCTTGAAGCTTAATCCACCTATGTTTGGCTATGATGGCCTTGTTGAACATGTGAAAATCACAGTAATCAAGACCTTCCATGAAGTGTGGCTGGCATACCATTTCCCAACTTAACTAACCTATCCTTTTGCTTCCTTATTTACTAGCCCAACATTATTGCTGTATGATACTGTTCTACTTGTCACAAAATGTTTTTGGCACCAAAAATAGTTCGTTGCATATGTTGGTAAGGACCGTAGTATAACTTTGATAAAAACTTCTTTACTTCTAAGAGGAAGCAGTTTCTTGCTCCAACTTTGTGTTCTTACCTACATCCTATTTTTGATCTCCTTGAAGGTCTTTTTTGCAATTTTCCAATCATGGTCGTAGCCCTAAATATTTTTCTGTATTGGCTTCTACATTTATCCCAAATAGTTGTTGGATCTCCATTCTTTATTCATCTAAGGTATTTGGACTGAAGAATAAAACTAATTTCTCATAATTTATTTTCGACCTTAAGCTGTGCTTATATGTCACTTACATATCTTTCAACTTTTCTCAATTACTTCTATCTACTCTCACAGGTTATAAGTATCATAATATTCCAAATTCGAATTTGACCACTTAATAAAATAAAATAGCTGTCACTAATCTTTTATTAGGTGTGATTACATCACCTATATGAATATATCCCTCCTAAAATGATCCTAAGCTTCAACTAAGCTACCTTAAAAAGAATAGATTTGGATCTACATTTAGAACTAGATTCAAGAGTTCAATTAAAGTGGGGTAAGAATGGCAGCCTTACAACTCTTTTAGTAAAGATAGTACCTGGTTAGTCTATTATTGTCCTAAAGGTACTATGGTTTAATATTGTCTTTATTTCTTAGTGTGATATTCAATATTGAAAATGCTTTTCGAGTAACTTATGCTCATGTTGGTGGAATTCCAATGAAAGTTTTCTCACCTCAAAAGTATTTAAAGGAAATCACTTACTGCCTTAAAAGAGGCTCTATCGTTAGATTCACTTTAACATTTAATGTAAGGTGCTTGAGTTCTGTTTTAAAAATTTTAATTTATTTTTAATCCAAAATTTAAATATAAAAAAGCTTTCAAAGAATTCTCCATCATGCTGGTTGAATTCCAAGTAGATTTCCTCACTTCAGGAGAGTATTTAAGGGAAAACATTTGTTCCCCAAAGAGGCTTCCTTATTGGATTTGTTTTAGTATGTTCTAAAAGAGTTGTAAAGGATTTAAGATCTATCCTAATTGTCTAGTACTTTTGTACGAATTTAATAGAAATTAATTTCAATCTTCAATATTGAAAATTTTCACCTAAACTCTCATTATACTGACAGAATTTAGGTAGATTTCTCTCATGTAGGAAATTCTAAAGGTTAATTATTTGCATCGTCCTAGAGTTCCATCCTTGGAAAGACCTTAGTCAATATCTATTACACAAGTAATTTCTAAAGCATAGAACCAATTATCTAAGTCTCTATTTTGACTTAATTCATTGTTGTAAAAAAAAGAAAAAAAAACTATGTTTAGTGAGATCTAAATAATCAAGCATATGGTTTTAAACAAGACTTACATTAAGGACTAGTGTCATACATCAATACTAAAAAAAAATGGACAACCAAGTAATAATAATTCATACCTAACATTCAAATAAGAAAAAAAAATAAGAACATTTTTCTTAAAAATGCAAGGTAATTAGAATTTTTTTTAAAACCAAATGATAGTTAATAAGGTAAAAGTATCAAAAAAGAAAATGAAACAGGAAGAGAAAACAATTCTTGGCAAGTGGGTTGAGAAATGCCATGGTTTACGTTGGTTAACATGCGTTTCACATGCAACCTAGCCTTCCTTCTTTAAAAGACCCAATTTTTTTTAACTCTATTTAACTCTTTTTTTTTTTAAATGCTTGTCTTCATAAACCTCTCTAGCTAATTTTAGTCCATGTTTTTTGACCATTGGAAACCTCATATGGTCACCGAAAACTTCATAGTTTTCTAGTTTCTAAAAATGGAAATTGAAAATTCTAAAGAGAAAAAAATTAAATATTCAAAACTCTTTAAACTCAGATTTCTTAAAAAGATTTAAAACAAAAAAAGAGAAAACTCCAAAATCGAAAACCATGAATTTCAAATTGATATTTTAAATTTTTTAAAAGACATGTTTTCATGCATTTTGTAGACATTTAATTCCATCTTAGCCTTCCTTTAAATATTTTCTTTAAGCCCTAAAACCTTATTTCACGAGGTCTTATAAGTCTTAATGCTTAAGAATGAAATTGGAAGATCCAGAATTGCCCAAGGTCAGAAAGTAGGCAAATTGCCTAAAAGGGATTGGTCCTCTCCAAAGAAGGATCAATCTTTTACCCTTGTTAAAAAAGTTTAAAATATTCAAATTTAGACAAGTCAACCTAAAGGATCAGTCCCTGCCATGGCAGTAGCTGAGTAAATATTTTTGGCTTAAAAGATCAATTCTTACCATTCAAGGGCCAATCCTTGCTTCATATGGATTGATTCCTGCTGTAAAGAGATCAACCTTGCCCTTTTGGAAAGTGAAAAATGAGAGAGGAAGGATCGATCCCCCTCATATGAGTTGATTATTTTGGACTTCATTTTGTGGAATTTCAACAACCTTCCATACATCCTATTTTGGACTTCATTTTGTGGAATTTCAACAACCTTCCATACCTCAAATCATCCTAATCAATCCCATAACACATTTAAGTTATACATACATTCCAAAGTTCGTAAAATCAACCCGGTTGAAAAAAGTCAAGTTAGAAGAAACAAGCCAAACCTTTAACTTGTTCTAAATATATGATTTTCACTTTAACTTTTCTTGTATATAGTTTATAATTAAAGTTTTCACATATAGAACTCCATTTTTTTAATTAAATATTTTTACATTGAATTTTTAATCAGGCTCTTTGCACAAAATTTTTAGTTAAACCTTGGTTCAAAAAATTTAATCTAGAACTTTTAGTAAAAATTTTCATGTAAGTTTCTAATTAACTTTCACTTGTGGAACTTTTAATTAAATTCTCCACCACTGAAATTTTTAATTAAATCTCCACGTATGGAATTTTCAATTAAATCTTTCACTTAGGGATTTTTGAATTAAACATTTGCATAGGAGTGTAGATAATTTTAACCTTGTAAAATTACATGTGGAATTTTCAACAAGGATTTTCAATTGTATAATTTACAACTAGATTTTTTTTTACCAAATAAAATTAAAATTGACTTTTCAACACTTTTGCAAACCAATTAAAATCAAGGTTGTAATTTCAAAAAATGTTGCCAACCATTGGATTAAATTTTGACTCTGCAAATATGTTGGTGACCATTGGATCAAAATTTTTAACTTTTTAACTTGTGAAAAATTTATAAACACAGGTGGCAATTTTTTTTTTAAGTTTGTTCCAACTAAAATTCAAAATTTATCTTTTCAACCCTTTTTCCAACCAATTAGAATTTAGGTTGAATTTTTAAACACATTCCCAACCATTAAATCAATCTTTGAACATTCAAACACATTGGTCACTGTAGACACCCTATTGTGTCTAGGCCGACAACTAAGTTATCAAATATCATTTTTGGAGGCATCATCAAGGTCATTTGAAAAAGCAAGAATTGGCTTCTCATCACTCTTAACTATTGTAAGGTGTTTGGAGAGCCAATGTTGCATACAAGTCACATTTTTGCATGTAGGTATCAGTATAGGGTCTTTCTGTATCAATACAAGGCCTTCATATATCAATATATTTATTTTATGCATCAATACATTAGCTTGTTGTATCGATACAAGGTGTATCGATGCATAAGTGAATGTATCGATATGGGCTTGAATGTATCAACACATTTTTCAAAGTATTGATACATTTGGGCAAAACTTACTCTCTGTATTAATAAAGGATGCTTTGTATCGATATATTAGGAAAAATTTACCTAGTGCGTGGCATTTTCACCTCTTTTCACACTGTATTAAAACTCAAATTTGACCACAAGTTTGGCAAAAAAAAAATCTAAAATTCATATCAAGCCTTAGATTGGACTTGTGAGCTGGTTAATTGAATTTTTAAGGCCTAAATAGCCATGGCATGGGACATTTTCATGATTTAATTCAGTTTGTTAGAGGGCACTTTGGTAGCTTTTCATGGCATAGCTGCGTAAAGTGGCATGGATTCACTATTTTTGCTAAGCAAACCAATGGAGTTAAGAGATAGTTGAGCAGAGTACCTTGTCCTCATTTGGGCGTACATGCACTAAAGCCCTAAAGTACCCTTAATTTATTCATTTTTGTCCTGCCATTCACATGGCCATATAAGTAGTTAGTTTTAGCTGAAAAGAGATTCATATTCTGTTTTTACATTCTTTTTGCACCATAGTAGCTGCCAAAAAACTTAAAAGATTCCAAAAACCTTAAAAGATTCCTATTCTTATAGCTCTCTATACCACCCCCAAAAAATACCTCCAACACACTATTTTAAGCCATTTTTGCTTTTCTTCTTACAAACTCATGGCAAGTAAGTAAAAGCTAGAAAGGCACATCTTTGTCTAAAAAAAAAACATCTTTTTGGAGAAAAGTTGCTGGAAAGCTTGTTGGTATTTTTTTTAACTTGTCTCTTTATTTTTGTAACTCTTTTCATGTTCAACATCATGTTAGTGACCCCTTCATACAACCATGACCTTTTGTAAGCTCTATGTATTTTCTTTAATGCCTTATTCATGAACCTATGACTTTGTCATGCATTCATGCCAAAAATCATGTCTTTATAAGATTTCCATCCCATGTTCATGTCATGAAAACATTCTCCTTCATGCTTATATCATGTTTTATGCCTTCATAAAAATATTTTGTTTTGTTCATGCATTTTTCTTGCCCAAAAATCATGCCTTTATACTACCATGAAAATTTTGGCATAATTTATGTCATGAAACATTCTTTCTATGCTTATATCATTTTTCATGCTTCCATAAACAGATTCTAGTATGTTCATGCATCATCCATGTTTTTTTTGCCTGTTTAACATATTTCTTTGATAAAATTGATGTCTTGCTGATGTTCTAAAATATTTTTACCATTTGATGGCATGTTTAAATGTTCTGCTTGATTAAAAATGCTAGCTTGATGTCTTGCTTTTGTGTCAAAATAATTTTTTTCAAAACCTCAAAGTTAAGTCCATGTTACCTTCAATGAATAAGGGCTAATATGATTTAATGTTTTCTATCTACTGCTTTTCCAATCTTAGGGACAAATCAAGCTCTTCATGTTTGTATTCAAGGTCAAATGTGGCCATAATATTATATTTTCAAAATAAATGTGCTTTTTAAAGTTTTCTCAACTTGTTTGAGCCTTAATCTCATGTCTAGTTGTCTTTTGCTTTTGACGTGGTTCATAGGCTATTTCATTATCCTAAACTACTCTGAGATTGTGCAAATAAGCTTGTAAAGTTACTGTCACCAACCATTTTTTGTCATGGACATTGGAATGTTCAAGACCGGAGTTAGCTTTAAGAAACTCAAAGATAAAAAAATCCACTGTTTAGCACTAGTAGTAGTGCTACTTTGAATTGAAAAATCATTTTTGAACCCTAGACATTTTTTTGGAAATTTTTGGCATATTTTCTTTAAAAGGTATTAAATTACCTTTCTAATTGTATCTTGTTTGCCCTCGGATTATTTCGGATGAGAGAGTTATGATTTTGTGAACCTTAGTTATTAGAAACCTTGAGTTAGTGATTTACAATTTGTTTAGGCCATTTCGGCCCCCCAATTGATTTTTTTTTTATTCCTAAACATTCTGTGAAATTACCTTTCCAAAAAGGTATTGTTTGCAATTAAACGATTTTCAATGAGTCGTTTATGATTTTTCAATGTGCTGTCAGTGCTAAATTAGACCATCTTCAAATATTTTTTCTTTTTAGAAAATCATTTTCTAGATTTTTGGAATTTTTTTATATTAACTCTCATTAAATCACCTTTCTAATGGTACCCCATTGACCCTTAAAACCTCCTGATCAATCCAAAATAAAATCCGAATTAGGGATAGTACGATCCTATCCCCTATTTCAACTTTTACCAAAAATTAATTAGTTTTCATAAATTCCCATTTCAAGGAATTTGGATGCCCCCAAATGAGTCCGATCAATTTTGTGAAGGCAAAAAACATGTGTCAACCCCTTCAAGGCTCGAACCAAGGCATGAACATTATTCAAAAATTTTCAATCAATTTTCTCACTTTCCTTTTTAGTTGGAAACACTGAATTTGCCAAAATTGACAAAAATGTCACTTTGTCAAGAAATTATGAAAACCTTGTCAGTTTAGGTCTTTTAATCTTATCTTTTTAAAAATCATCAAAACTTAAATTTTCTCTCTCTCGAATTCCTTTGGATTTTTCAAAATTCAAACCTGTTTTCCAAGTCCCAATTAACCAGTGAATCCAAGTGCATCTAAAAAATTGTTCACTTGGTTACTTTTAAATAATCGATGATGATTACAAGATACATTTCGATTGACCTTTCCCCTTTCACTTTTTTTGTGATTTATTTTACGTAATATTATCTTATATTTCTTACATTTTTCTAATGCGTTTCCTTTTTGGTATCCATTTTGCATTCATACTTTCAAATCATTTTTTGAAAAATCATAAAGGTGATGTTTCATGTTATTATCTCTCTAGTGCTTGACACGAAATATTTAGTTTTCAAAATTAGATCCAAAAATCATTTTTAGTCAAAAATCTCAATGTTTTTCACCTCTTC
>JBBYHM010350528.1:0-21530 GCA_038381775.1 Adansonia rubrostipa
AAAGGCAAGATATATGTTAGGCACAATGTAATGGGAGCTTTATTTGACCAAATTAACCTCATAATTCAAGTTTTCCACTTAAAAAACTAAAGAAATCACATCGGATAAGAAATAATTGTTGATGTTAAAACTCAAATTTTAAATTTGTTAAATATTATTTATTAAGAATAGTTATATAAATCGATTGAATTAAGTTTTGAGTTTTATAATTAGAGTTTTTGGCTTTCAAAATCACTTCAAAAAGGCATTTTCCATAGCATCTGACCATATAATTTTAAATGAATGGGGTCAAGAAATAGCAGAATCAATTAGAGGAAACCACTTAATTTTGTGTTGGGCTAATTATGCAAAGATACTCATCATCACCACGGTCCAACCACATGGACTGACAGTGACAATTGCACACTTTTCTGAGGATATTTTAAAAAAGAGTAAGGGCCAATGTTATTTAGACCCAACAAATTGGTGTAGCTATCAGTTTCAAAGCCCAAAAGAAGACCTACATTCAGCATAACCAAAGATTGTACCAAATCTGACCTTTCCTCTCTGTTGAACCAAGTTGAGCAAAATTCATTGATAAAAAGGCATTTTTTTTATGGAAAAAAAGAAAAAAGACAATGGGAAAAAAGAATTAAGATTTAGTACAATTGACTCGTATAATTATTTTTAAAAAGTAACATTTATTAGTTTGAAATTCATATTTAAACATCTCTACCATTTTCTATCTTCAAACCTCTAACCCTTTTTTTATTAAAATTATACCAAATCTACCCATTCTTATCTATTGAACCATGTTGAGTAAAATTCATTGAGAAAAAGGCACTTTAAATGGGAAAAAAAGGATAGAGAAAAAAGAAATCAGGTTTTAACTTAATTATTTTATGTAATCACTTTTAAAAGATAACACTTAGTAATTTAAAATTTAAATTTTAACATTTAGACTCATTCTCTACGTTCAAATTATAGCATCTTTTATACTAAAAAATAAATTAAAAAAAAGAAAAAGAGCGAGAAATGATGCATCAATCATGTGGTTTGTTGATGAAGTATTATACTTTTTATTTTGATGACGAGAGATCAGATCCTACCGACCATAAATATTAAAAAAAAAGTGAGAAAAGATGAAATAAAAAAAAGAAAAAGAGCGAGAAATGATGCATCAATCATGTGGTTTGTTGATGGAGTATTATACTTTTAATTTTGATGACGAGAGATCAGACCCTACCAACCATAAATATTAAAAAAAAAGTGAGAAAAGATGAAATGATCTTTTAAAGGATGAAAAAAAAATGACAAGGGCATGGGTTATTACTTAAGAAGATGCAATTTACAACCCTAAAGTTTGATATTAAGGATGTGAATTGTCATGGCTTGGGTTATGAAAGGAACGTTCCCCGTTGGGCATGTCTCTTTCAAAAGTCTAATCCCCACTATCACCCCAAATGGTCCCGTGACCAGCCCCATTGGCTCTTGGTTCATCTCTCTCCCCACTCGTGTCCGTGGTTCACCCTACATTGACCGTGACCCTTCTATCTCTTCCCACTCAAATGTCTTTCATTAGTTTTTTGTTGGCTTGCATTTAATTCCCGTCCGAGCCACGGCTTAACAACCCTATGGTCCAAGCCTCCCACTTGCCCCAAAATTTAATTCGCAATGACAAAAACAAAGTTTCAAATTCGCAACAACGACGAAGAGCTCCACTATTCTCTCTCATTAGCTATTAATTCGGTTAATATAATATTTTTGATAGGTTTTTAAGAGGTTATTGATTAAAAAAATTTAAACACGTAATATTTTTTTTAAATAAATTAATTAAAAAAATAAAAAATTATGAGTAAAATAAGAATAAATAAAATAATTGCAATGTACTGGTTTTTGTTTGTTTTTTCATATTCACAGCAAATATTTCACTTGAATAAATTCTGAATTATTATTTGAAAATAAATCTTTCTCAGAGTTAAATTATACATTTGGTATGATTGATCCGACCTAAGATAAGAATTTTCAACATATGTCTGTATTATTATTTATTAACTTTAATTACAAAATTATATCAATAAAATTTTTAATATTTTTAAATAATAAAATAAATTTTTAAATAAATCAAAACTCGGATGAAACCGAATTGGGATAAGAAAAATAAAAAAAAAAATTGAGTTATGATCGGTCTGTTGGGAAGGGAATTATTTTTTTCTTATTTTTTGGGTTTTTGCTTGCTTAAATCTTGATCAGACACCAAAATGTGACAGGGCATCCTGGCCCCAAGGCATGCTGGAGAATGAAGCCACGCACACGTGGACAGCACCGTATGTTTCATGCCTACCTAATAATGCTATTATTATTATATATGTTCACACTAATATTTGTCAAAAGATACCCACTTACCATTTATTATATAATAAAATGAATTTAATTTTATATCGTTTTATTTTTTATAATTTATATATATATTTTAAATTTGATTGTTGTATTTTATTCTTCATTTATATAAATTATATATATCAAGTTTCAAATAAATTAAAAATATTAATATGCTTATTTGATGTAAAAAATCTAGCCATTATATATATAAAGATAAATATTTTAGATCGACATAATACAGATATTAAATCAATTTAAAATTTTACATATATAATAAATATAATTATATTATTAAATTTAATAATTAATTTATTAAAATATTATTCATAAACAAAATTAAAAAATAACTAATTAATTTTGAACCAATATAAATGAATTTCTTCTTTTAATATATGTATTTCATTTTATAATCACATGGTAATGTTTAGTTGGTTCGGAGACTTCCATTTCATTGTATTCACGTGCATGTGTTGCCTACACCATTGTACTTAGAGATGTGATAGTTTCTTATTGTAAAAAATTTTGATGACTTAAACCTTAAAAATAAACAAATTAATTAATTAAAAAGTAGTTTAATCTGTCAAATATTTTTTTTCTTAGACTTGTCTAATCTAATATAATAAAATCATTATTATCAATAAATTTGTAAAAGATGTTGCATAAAAGATAAAAAATATACAATAAAAATATAAAGAATTTTTTAAATAAAGTAATAAAATTTAAAATTTTTTAAAGTTATTTTAAGCATTAAAATAGATAAATCTGATCATGATATAACAAATATACCTATAAATAAACATATAGAAAATCAAGTATATATATATATATATATATATATATATATATATATATACATCTTTTCATTGGTCATTGATCGTGCATAATAAAGTAAGATTGTGATAGCCTTTAACTATAACATACCCCAAAATTAAGTCACTTTCCCTCACTCATTTTCTTTCTTTCTTTCTTTTTAGAAGAAAAAAGGGGTTAGGAGGCAATGGAGGGGTTGATATGATTTGTACTTTTTTGTTGGAAAGATTATATGGGAAATGAAAGGCATCTTGCAAACTTTATAGATGGGCAAAGGTTTTTATTGAGAAATTAGTAGCCTTTCAAATCAAAATTATATCCTAACATTACTAGCAACGATAGAAAATCGCTTAAAATTTAAAATTTAAAATTTAATTTAATTAATTTATAAAATTATTTTTAAAAAAATAATGTTTAATATATATAAATTTTAAATTTTAACTTTTATAATTTTTTTTATTTTTTTATTTTTAAACTACGATTGTATTTGTAAAAACTAAAGATAATACGGTAAAAACTATTATAGTAGAGTACAAAGAATTCTTCGATAGATTAATGATTGATGAACCCCCATTATTACAAAAATTTCAATGCATGATTGATTTTTTAACCAATTCAATTTCTTAGGATGTGGGGACTAATCTCTCGGCCTTTCAAATTAGGTTCAATTGCACATCATACGAAAACGTAATTTAAACATTATCTATTTAAACATAATTTATTTGACAAATATAAAAATAATATAATAAATAAAATATAAACTATTTAAATATAAATTAATATGATTAACTTAATATATTTAACGTGTATATAATATTTATAATTTTTTTTTACGTTTATAGTTATTTACACACATGGATTGCTATGTCCTTTTCAAAATCCATTATCCACTCTAAATTTCTTGCTAGGTAAGAGTCTGAGAGACTATGGGGAAAGTAACAACTCACAACCCAAAAAAGAGTGATTACATTTCCATCGTCCATGTGAAAAAGAAAGGAAAAAGAAAAGAAAAGCTCAGTGGGGTTTACACTTAAAAATTAATATATTTATATTGTATTTATATATTTTTATGTTATAATTATATTTAAAATATATAAATTTATATAAATTTAAATTCATTAATAATTTATATTTTATAAATTTAAATATATTTATATACTTATATTATATTATATTATATTATATTTTAATTATATTTTATAATATATTAATATTATATAATTATATTTAATATCTCCAAATCTAGTTGGGTCGATATATTATTTTGAAAGCAGAAAAGAGCTGCAGAGTGTCGAGTCAGTTGCCAAACTTCATTCTCAACCAATTGTCCCTACCTTAGTTGGAATTTCTTTGCTCTCTAACCCCCTTTTCATTCAACGTTCCTCTCTCTCTCTCTCCCACTTGCAATAATTCAAAACTTAGGGTTTTTTTTTTTTTGCTTTGGCTTCAATCACTATTGCATGCCTCTCTAGCATCATGTGATTACAGTATGGGCATACACATGAATATGGACCCTAACCATGACTTTTAGCCACGTGTTTATGCACAGAATGATAATGATGACCACCATGGGAGTCTATATGATGGATGTTTTTTAACCATGCAAATGCCTAGCTGTCCATTTCATGGTTATGATTTTGGACCATGTATACTTTATTTATTGACCCTCGACTCACATGCTTCGTCCGATCATTATCTTGATATTTCGATGTCCTTCTTTATTTGAATTAATTTGTTTCGAGTTTTAATCAAAAAAAATTACAGCCATTGATTTGTTAATGTTCTTTTAGCATGATAAAAAAAATTAAATCGGATTTATAAGTTAAATTAATTGAATGAAAAATTAAATGTTTAATCAATTTAAAATTATTAAAAAATTAAATTTTAATTGAATCAACTTAAAACAAGTTCGATCGGTAAAAAATTATTGAAAATTAAAAAAAAAGTTAATTTTTATATTTTTTACAAAATTATTTTTTATATTAGATAAAATTTAAACTAATAACATCTTAAAATTAAACTAATTAAAAATTAAATTACTAAACCAAATATATATTTTTATTAATAATTTAATATATTTAATATTTATTTAATAATAAAAATTTTTAAAATATTTAAATTTTTTTTAAATAAATTAATTGATTGAATTGATTTGACTTCCAGCCCCTTTTTTTAACTTTGGTTATTAGGCTAAGTGAAGGTTTCTTAATCTAGACGAGGAGAAGGCAAAGAAGTGGAGAGCATGTCTAAAATGGATACAAAGGTCAAAACGACATCAAAAATTATATTTTAAAATGTGTTTTGATATTTAAATCAAATATATGGAAAAAGATGATGAATAGTGAACTTGATAACTTTTGGCTTCGTGCGACTAAGTTATTTATGTATGAACAGGTATCAACGCATCTTGGGCCTGGCTTCGATGATTGTAGGGGTAGGGTAGGGTTGTCAGAGTTTAAACACTAGCAATTATGTCTCATATATTTCTCGCCAGTTGGTCAAGATGGTACAGCCGGATTTCATTCCTTCATTATTCTTGTTATTATTACGAGGATAATGATGATGAATATATAAGCCAACCTAGCCATGGACCATAATTTCTATCCTTATAATTCTATGCCTTTTCCTATTTGGCAATTTAACAAATTTTGAGAAATACCAAGTTATGAAAGGGTTTTTCTTCCTTTGAATTTTACTAAGTTTGGAAATGAGGAATGCCAACAAATAAATTATGATAAGGATGGGACTATGAGAGGCAGTCCAAGAATAATATGTAAAAATATAATACAAGCAACGCATAATTAATAAATACGTAAATATTTTAATAAATATAATATAATATATTTAATAAGTTATATTATATTTATATTTATATAAATATTAAAAAAATATAAAATATAAAATATAAAATAAATATATAAATTATTATGTCTAATACGAGGGGACCAAAATGCAGCCAAGTGAGACATAGCACAGAGAAAAAAGGGTCCAAAACAGGTATATGTAGAGATCATATACATGCCAAGGGATGGAATAACATGACGAAGTTTGGCCATTGGAAGCAAACAAGTGAGATGGAGACATCAAGATTTTGAAAGGGTATGAAAGAAAAATGGAAAAGTTTTCCTACTTTATGCAAAAAAGAAAACGCTTGGAAATCTAATTAATGTGGCTCTCCAAACAAACGAGATGATCCTTTTTCTATTACTGTTAATTACACAAACAATCTCGTATTATATTATTTTTTAATTAAATATTTAAAAAATTTAATTAAAATAAATATTCATATTATAATTTTATCAAATACATAAATATTTTAAATTTATACTATTAAATAAATGCATCCAATCTTATTGTGATATTTTACATTTTTAAAAAAAATAATAATATAATAGTTTTATCTTATATAATGATCTCGTTTAATGTTAAATATCAAATATTTTTTTCATTGCTTATCAACTATATCTAATATTTATTTTACATTAAATTAATAATTAAACATAATATTTAAACATAAACATAAAATTAATTTAATTAAATCAAAAATAAAAAATTTAATTAATTTAATTTTTATTCGAATTTTAAAATCAGAAGAAATGTTTGATAAAAGCACCACACCCTCAACCCTAGAAATGACTATTTTTTGTAGGCTATGGTTATCAAATGCTAAAAGCAAAAGCCAAACCTAGCTAGCTAGCTAGTTGCTTTTGACGTCAGCTTTCCTTCCTTCTTTTCTTATCCTTTAACCTTCAACAAAAATAAGGTGTTTAAAATAATAAGGAAAAAAAGCCTATCGAGCAAAAAGGCTTTATATCCCAAAATTTAGCATAGAATATAAATATATTTTTAAAATAGATATATTTATTTTTTAAAAAATAATATATTTAAAAAATTATATTTTATATCAATATTTATATATATTAATTATAATTATAAAAAATAAATGTTAAAAATTAATAATTTGAATAATGTAAAGAATGATATTTCATTCAAACTTAAATTTAATCTGATTAATTTATATAATTATTTTTAAAAAATTATATTTATAATAAATTTAAAATTTAAATCTTAACACCTATAATATATTTCTTTATTCTCGTATCAAGATCTCCTCTGAAAAAAATTCTACCCTCTGTAATTTAGCTTTTTGTTCCCTTTGCATGAAAGTTGATTAGAGAAATGTCCTTGTCCAAACCAAAAATCTAAATTAAGGGTGAATGATCAATGAGCAATGAAAATCCTTTTGGATCTTCTTTTGTTAATCATAATAATATCCTAAACAAATTAAAGTACAAAAACGACAAACGTAAACAATTGCCGGTTCTTAGGGCAATCAAAAACCAATACGGTAAAGTATAAAAGAAACTAATAATAGTATTGCTCAAAACAAAAGAGAGAGACCCAAAAAACCCTTTTTTTCTATATCATTTCATTAATCATATATCCCTTGTCGCTTTGCAATATAAACATTACATTTGAAATCAAACTTTACAATATGTATCAATTGAAACCACCTTCTACTTTCCCCCCTTGTTTTGCTCTTCAATGTCTCCCATTGGATTTTGCCTTCTTTTCTTTCTTTAAAAACTATAGGAAATTGGATAAACTTGGCTTTTAATGAGGGCATTATCCTTATATTTGGGGGGGTGACATCACTAGGTCAAATATCTTTTGCTAAGCTAAGGTCCAAAAAATTTTGGAACCTTATGGCAATTTCTTTTGTACTAAAAACGTTCTTTACCGGAAAATCCTCACGTTATAATTAACCCCCATGAAAATTCAACCTTGTATTTTGGATTTATAACTATGGACAAAGAACCTTCACAACCCCAGAAGAATGTAGTACACGAGCGTTATTGGTAATGCTATCAACATCCCAAAGATAACCCTGCAAATTCACAAATCATGTGATATCAGCTATACATAACAAATTTTGTTATAGATGAAATAGAATTGTGTAATAGCGACCAACTAAATGAACCAGAGGTCTACCAATTAAGTATTAGCTTAGATAACATGTATTTTTGTTAACAGATTTTTAAAAGTTACGAGTCTAAAAAAATTTAAGTGTATAATATCCTCCTCAAGTGAGTTTAGATAGGATTAGAGGATTAAGAATAGATTAAGAATTAAGTTTAAGTCAAACCTAGCAATCAGAGATAGAAAGAGTTAGATTTCAATCATTGTTAGCTACATAGAATTTCACGTATAAAAAGAGTGAGGGCGTTGAACTCAATGTCATATTTTCATTTACTCTATTAATTTTATTGCTGTCAAATGCTATTCTCAGCCTTACTGTTTCCTCATATACTTGCCTACTTAAGAATTGAAACACGTATCGAAGAATCAAGTCCGGCGGCCCCCGAATTCTTTTTTTTACGTCTCTTGCATGTTCATTTACACTTTACTCCAAAAAGACCAACAAATTGAATTATATTCTAATAATTCAGGTTTTCACTTACGCAGTGCTAAGTATTGCCGGATGAACATTGTACTCTTTGGCGAACACAAATGGCACAATTCCTTGAGGCAGAGCAGCCTATTGAAAATTGGACAAAAAGGGAAAAAAAATTAGTTATAACACAACATGTGACATTCAAAGAAGCCAGTTTTTTTTTTTTTTTTTTTGTGTCTAACCTGGACAATGGCGATGCGGAGGAGGGTGCCGCGCAAGCCTACAGCAATTGAAGCTGCTGCCATGACAGCAGGACCAGTCAAGAACCTAACTGCCATTGCAAAGGTTGCTAAAGAGTTCCCACAAGCAATGATCTTGGGTTGTAGTGCCATAAACAGACCTTTCCACCATATAAAAACCAAAATTATAAGACTTCCCTAGAAAATGACAAATGTAATTTAAACCTCCCCTCGCCCCCCCACCCAAACCCCATCTTTCAATCAAACTACCTTCTTTAACAGGGGGCTTAAACGGTTACCTTGCTCAAAACCCAGGAATTAGTATATTTTTTAAAATTTTTTGTATATTTAAATAATTATATTTTAATATTTATATTCAAAAATATATTTCATATGTTCTTAAAATGACGTAGCTAAATGGCAACTATCGCAAGCGATGCCCACCGATCCTGGACTGCCAGCCAACGTCGCAAGACGACCCCACGTGTCGGGAGGCCAATCCCATTTTGTAGTCCCGGGATTAACCTTCAATTTCTTGCGATAGCTAGCAAAGGTCTCGATAAATAAAAACCTATAAATGGATCAGATTATAATTTAAAATTAAAAAAATTAAATAAATAAAAATTTAAATTAAATTAATTTTATTCTATCGAAATTAATCAAAATTAAATTTAAATTCTATGTAATTTATATTGAATCTGATGAATTATCTAAATTTCAATCAAGTCTTGACGAACTGCGTGCAAGTGCAACCATGACGTTGCCTGGACATTATTTGGTGGGTCCAGGACTCGTTAGAGTTCCAATCATGTATGGAACTTTTCCCCCCAACGATTGCCTGAATTCGGCAAAAATATCATAAATAGGTTTCTAGTGAGTGGGTTTATACCTAAAAGATTTGGAATAAAGAGCAAAAAATGCTCACCTAAGCTAAACATGGCCATTCCCAGTCCAGCATCTGACAGGATGGAGATAGACTTCTCTATTATTTTCGGCATACTCACATGCCACCTGCAATTCAAACCCTAAACCAGTAAGTTTAAGATCCTAATATTATTTTACGACTTTAATTCTATTTATCATATTTAATTATGATAGTATTTATTATATTTACAACTAGGTAATTCGACAGAAATTGTATCATTAGAGTTAGTTACTGCTAAAATGATAAACTGACCTGAAGGCAATTAGGGACCAAACAAGTCCAATGAGGCTGGAATATGTGTTGGGGTTTCGGATAAGCTTGCGCCAGACCATGATCAAGATCAGGCGGGTCATTACACTGGCCGGAGGCATTTGTTTGCCAGCACCCGACTCCAGTGATGCTCCTGCGGTTTTAGGGTGAAGCTCAGCCGTGGAACTGGACCCCAACTTATTGAATCCATTAAGCCCTTCTTTTTCTGTCTCCTCATCCCCTTCTCTGCCAGCAAAGCTGAAGTACTCGCCGTTATAGTCACCACTGGCTGCCATAGCTTCGAATCAAAAACAAACAATTTTATTAAATATTACAACTTAAACTAAGTAATCGTTAACTAATTAAATAATTTTTATTTTCTTAAGATACTCATGTTTAATATTTGTGTCTAACGCATATTCAAACATTAGTACAGGAATATAAATCTTTGAAGATCCTTTAAATATATAAAAAATGTTCGAAAAAACTTATGTATCTGACACTCGTATCCAAATCCGAAGTAACATAAATTATTATACCTTTGTTTTCCCCGTTTTGAGGCTGACCAGTGACCAACATCCTGATCTCTTTAGCTCTCTGATCAGACCTTCCAGGTTGCTCGGCAGCTCCAAAATCCATGTCACCAAAGACGTGAAGTCCGCCTCCGTCCGATACCGGCGAAGGACTAGAACTCCATACAAACATGTGCAGCTCATTTGCATCATGATTCACTTTATTATTATCCTTCAGCTGCTGCCGCGGGTGGCTATTTTTATTGTTCTTTGACATGGATGAAAATTCAGGATTTGGTGCAGGGTACGATGTAGGAACTGTCTGCGCTGGATAAAACCCAAATCTTGGAGACATGACGGTACAATTTTCTTCAAAATTTGATGGTCTTGGAGTTGGTCCTCTTGATGATTGAACAGAGTACAAATCCGCTGGACCGAAATTAGATTGCCTTCCTGCAGGAAATCCTTGAACACCCATCATGGAATAAAAGTCGGAGTTGTTGAAATTCGAACCTCTTGGAGTCGGATTCCGAGACGAGCTCAAGCTGTAAATCTCAGCTCCAGTAAGGTTCGACGGTCTCGGAGTCAATGCAGGAATTGAACAAGGCCCCAACGACCTCCTAGAAGCATTCGATTTCCTCACGGTGACATGAAGCTTCCCGTCTTGGCCGATTTCAGCGTCGGTTTCAAGAAAATCACGGCCGTCGAGCGACACAACATCGGAATCAAGTTTGAACGAAACAATGGAAGCTGCAGTTTCGGGGAACTGCTCCATGATAAGGATTTTAGCACCACGGTACTCGAAAAGGAAAAGAAGAAGAGTGTACCAAATAATACATTGAAGAACGACGACTTGAACCATTAACATCCCCGAGTAGGTACCATACATGGCGATCAAGAGAGGAATGCCCATGACTAGAGTGTTGGGAAGGGTAGATAACGAGAAGATCGTGATCATCCACTCAAGGCTTCCATTTCTGGTGAAATTAGCCCAAAGCGCAAGAGCAAACAACATGATGATTTTCTGAAGGGTGTCGGCCGCGATGAACCTGAAGTTCATGGCGTAAGGGTCGTTGGTTGAAATGAAATGGAAAGACAAGAGAGGAACAGCAAATATGGCGACGAAGCGGTTGATTCCTGAGCACTGGTCGGGGGAGAAGATTTTCCACCAACGCACCGAGCCGTAAGCTAAGATCATCGCCACGTACAGTGGGATCACCGCCGTTAAAACGGTATAAAGATCGCCCCAAGTGATCATCTTCAAGCAAAGGTGATCAAAAACAGCAGTGGGTGGTACGATGTACCTGGGGAAGATCTACTGGACTTTTAAGGATGTTTTGGAAGGAGCTAAGAGATGATGTTGGGTCAAAGAGGGCAAAATGGGGATAGTAAATAACCGTTATTTAACTAACCAACTTAAAAGAGGATAAAATTTAATCTGGGTGTTTCAATGACAAGTGTCTGCTGCTGCAGTTTGGTTCTTAAGAGTTATTGTTGAAATACTGCAGATCTTTCTGATATATAAATATGATTGATGAAAGTGAAGAAGATAGTGGGCAAGAAGAGAGAGAAAGAGGAAGAGAATTATATAATTAGGGAAAAGGAAAGGGAGAGAAGAGTTAGAGGAAATAACAAGAAAAAGAAGAGGGCCATAGAGATGGAGTGGGGGACTGGCATGTTGGGTGATTGACATGACAGACATAGTTGAACTGAAATCAAAGAAGGACCGCAGAGGGACCATTTGGGAGTTGGGACTAGCCGAGAAGGGGGCACAGAGACTGCGTGTGAACTGTGAACCATGAAGTTGTGGTTTTGGCCTTTGGGACCTTGGGTTTCACCCTAACCACCTTACTTGGCCTAGAGGTTATAGATAAACTGCGTGGTTGAATGGTTCAAATATTTTTAATCTAAAAATATATCACTTTTATCAATTCTATTATAACTAATTAATCAGTATTTAATATTATATAGAGTTTATAAAAATATATATATAAAGTTAATACTTATAAATTTTAAAAATTTTTATAAAATTTTTTTATTCTGATTGAATAATCGTAATATTGTTATAAAAATAATCGTAAGTAAAATATTTTCTTTTAATCCCTAAATAATCATGGTGTTTAAGATTGAAACAAAATATATCAGACAGAATACAAACTAAATATTGTGAATCTATTACTCTTCCGTTTAAAACTTTTGTATAAAATTATAAATTAAGTTATAATCATAGTCAAATATTTAGATCATATAAAAATTCAAAACAAATCAACTAATAAATTTAACATAATATATTTACATATTCTCATATATATATATATATATATATATATATCTTTGCCTTTTTATGGTCACTATTAATTATGTTATTGGGATTTAAAAATAAGTATCTAATACGAGTGTGTTTTAAATTTATTTATTTATTTTTGACTTTTTATTTATTTATTTCTCATAATACTGTTAATTAAAACCATGGATTAGTTGATTTGTTAAGTAGATAAATCATAAACTGAAATTGAAAGAAGATATTTTAATATGCAAAAATTTTATTTTTATATAAAAGTTTGCCATTTAATTGACCTTAATTATTTTGTATATTTCTTTTATCCATCCTTGTCTCATTTATTGGTTTGTAATGAAAAGCATAGTGTTTTATCACCTCTCCAATGGTTTCTATGTTCGGTAGGATTTTATTGAGAGAACCCAAGTATTCTCTTTCGAATTCAGAAAAAAGCTCTCAGAGACCTTTTTTCCCTTTTAAAAAATACAAGAGCCGAAACAATCAACCTATTGAGGTTGAAAGACCTAAAAGATTCTTTCAATATATCATTTCTGGGTCCAATGGAATTCATTGTGATAGGAAAAAGCCCTGTCAAATAGAGATTTTTTTTTACCATATTTCGATTGTTAATACAATATATAAGGACTGCTATTACAAATAGTACTACATCCTTATTATTATATTACAAAAATAATGCGAAAAGAACATAAATATATAAATTATCAGATCCAAATTTGAGGCCTCAGTTGTAAAAGCTTGGTTAAGGGGCAAAGGAATGGAAGAAATGAGTGTGAAATAATGTAGGAAAAAAAAAAGAAAAGGTTTAAATCAAATTATTTTGATTAGAGTTTTTTTTTGGGGGTGGGGTTGCTAAAAGGTTCACAATACTCTTGAAGTGTTTTAATAAAAGGTATAAAAATATAAAATTTTAAATTAATAACTGTCTAGATATATTTCAATTATCAAATGACACCATATATATGTATTGTATTTATATTTAAAATTTTTTACAAGTTTAAAAATTTTATTATATTTATATTACGTAATTAATATGAAAAAAATGATAAAATACAACACATACACGTTTATATTAAGAAATACATATTTATATTACATGATTAATACTAAAAATATATTAATATTAATATAAAAATAATTTTTTAAAATATTTTAATATTTTCAATAGTGATTGATCAGATTAAACTTGAATTTGAATAAATAATTTAAAATTTTTTTAACCGTGATCTAATTTAGTTTATGATCACCTCTATCTTAATTTCGATCTTGAAATTTATCATGCTTAAGATCATAACTAATTAATAATAATAATAATAATAATAATAATAATAATAATAATAATGAGAGATAAAAGAAGGTGATGAGATAAATAAAGAACTTCAATATAGGAGATAAGTAAATTGGTTTGGAGGCTTCGTGCTTGTGGGGCTTGGCTTAATCAATGATTGTTAGGTCCAAAGCTAGCCATGGAAGAACATTCTTTTAATATAGTGTCACTGTCCCCTCTAAAAATAAAAAATAAAAAACTACCATAATTGCTAATGTTGGCTATTTCAAAATCAATATTATAAAAATATTAGATATGACTGTTATATATTAGATATGACATTAGATCTAGTAATATTAAATATAATATTATTATACAAATATAGATATATTAATGTTTCAAAATTAATATTTTAAAAATTATTAATGTATAAAAATTTATATAAATATAAAATAACTTAAACATGATTATCAATTAATGAAATATACAAACATGATATCAATACACAAATTATCATATTTAACTTTTAACTTCCTAATTATGCCACTCATTGCTCTCATATTTGTTAAAATTATCCAACCACTTGTCTTTAGCAGCCAAAAATAATGGCTGAGATTTAATTAAGCTTGTTTGTAAGGTACTTTTAAGAAATGCTATCCGATTAGTTGGTTCATAATAGTATTTATATACCTAGTCTCTCCAAATAGACTTGGTCATTTTGATCCCTATAAAAAGATCTAATAATTTATGTGTTCATGTTATATTTATATATTTTATTATATCATAATTTGTATCTTATAAATTTTGAGATATTCATGTATTATCCTCGTATTTGTATTTTTTTAAATTATATTTTAATTTTTTTTATATCATATTTATATCATATAATTAATTATATTTATACTGACGTCCAAACCCTAAAAGAAACAAACTGCAGTGCGGCACAAATCAGAGTTAGGTGCCCCTCGTGAGTTCGGTTCTTTCCTAAACTAGACTAACTAGACTAAGTAATATAAAACTCTATTAATATTTTAAAATTAATATAATACAGATTATTAATATATAAAAATTTATATAAATAAAAATTAATTTAAATCTGATTATGATATAATAAGATATGTAAACGATATACAAATTACTAAATCTATTTTTAATTGCCTAATTATGCCAATCCGTCGCGTTTTTGTTAAAATTATCCAACCACTTTTCCTTATTAGCCAAAAAGATTGCCTTTTTTTAGTTAGAACTAATATTTATCTAAATTGATTTATATAATAATTTTTTAAAAGCGACATTCATCAAATTGCTCCGTGATGGTCTTTATACAGTTGATCCCTCTAAATAGAGATAGTAATTTGAATATTCATATTATTTTTATATATTTTATTATTTCATAATTTATATTTTATAGATTTTAAAACATTCATGTATTAACGTCATATTCATATTATTTTTTTATATTTTATTTAAATTATTTTTTTATATCATATGTATATCTTATAATTTTATTGTATTTAATATTACCATACTTATATACAAACCCTAAAACAAAATCTGCAGTTTTTATCTTTGAAGGGGAAAGGCCCAAAAAACAGGCTTTTGTTTAAGAAGTGAAGCCCAATAGGGCTTGATTCAACTTCAAGGAGGCTTTGGTCCGACTCCAACTTACCTCCCTATGCACTTTTGCCGTTTCAACTTAGTTCTTTTTATCATAATTATATAATTATTAAATTACAACATAAAATTATATGCTCTGTCTTCCTCCTTCAATTGTAGTAATAGTAACAATGTTATCCACTTTTACAATGAAATATCAGACGTATATTTTGTTTTCCTATCTTATTGACAAAATATCAAACAAAAAGACGATAACTAATATGAAATTATTCAGAGAAGTCCTTGATTTGCTAACAACTTTTCGCTTTTGAAAGTAATGTTGAGAAAACAAATAAATAAAAAGGCAGACAATAATAAAAGATTGATCAATAGAATAAATAGAATGCACCAACCAACTAAAATCCCTATGTAGATTAGATACCATTATGTTGTATCTAAATCCTTTACAATTGTGTGCAAACTAATATGAACGTTCCCTAAATCATTTCTTTTCTTTATAAACTTCTTTAGGTGGGTTATTAAGCCTTTAACAAGCCACCGAAGATGGCTATGATTAGAGGGCTGATTTCAGTGTTGTGGCACTGTAGTGGTGGCGGTGGCAGCTGTCATTTTGGTGGGGAACCCTTATCAAGGGCGGCGGTGGTGGTGACACGTTCGCATCGAGGACACATTGTGAGGGTTGATGATGCCGGAAAAGGCTCACAGCTATGGGGTGAAATCAAGGTTTGTGGCGGCGCCACTTTCATGGCTCTAAGCTCCTCCACCTCACTTTGAAGCCTTCGGTTCTGTTCAGTCAATGCTTCGAACCATCTCTTCATGAACTGAAACTCCATCTTTGTCTGCTTCGACTTGCTCCTATATATTTGGTTTTGAGAACATTAATATACATGCAAATCATTTCATTAAAGTATCATAACAAAAATAAAGTCTATCTAGCTTTTCCATTTTGTTTTTACGCTGGTAAGGATTTATTCCTTTAGTTACATAAAATATGAAGAAACAAAGATTTATACTTTATGTACTTTATTAGTAAATCAGATAATGTGGTGTCATTGCATCAAATATAAACTTGGAAATATAAACCTATGTTGCTCCGAATTTTTTTTTTTTGAAGTATTCGTGTCTAACACCCCCGTTTTCTCTAAATATATAGAAAAACTTGAAAAAAAAAAGCTGAACATACACGTGATAAACACATACTCATATTTAATATTCACACCCAACTCCGAAAAATATAAACATAAACATAAACCTTAGGATAATGACACTTTCCTATCTTTTTTGATAGTCTGAAAATATGAAAAGGAGTTATAGTATTGAAGTTCAAATCTCAAACCTATTGATCACCGCCTTTTAACATTTAAGAATTATTACGTGAACCAATTGAATTAAATTTAAAATTCCTTCCCCATTGCTACAATATGAATTAGAACCTCAAAAGAGAATTGCTACTAATTGCAGGAAGATTAGGGAAAGCCTTGTTTATAACATTTTCATATTCTTCAATTTCCCTTTCTCAAGTGACTTGTTGACTTCAAAGGATTATTCAAAAAAAATTCATGCTTACAAATATATATATATATATATATATATATGATAACTTGACATGCAAGGTCTTTACACTTTCATGGTAGTGACCAACCTAGCTAGCTGCTTTAAAAACTTTGAGAACATACTTAAGTATCAAATTCATGAAGCTCTTAAACAACTAAAACCTTTTTGCGAAATTTAATTTTTTTCATTCGTTTACCCCTTGGTGAATGTAAGAGCTGGATTTTATTCATATCTAATATAAGAGTATTTATTATTTTATTAAATGCTAAACTTGATAAAAGAATATATATATATATATGATTATAATAGCCAATTAGCTTAGGTTGGGGGATGTTTTTCTTTTTCCCTTGCTTGATTTCATTAATGTAAACGTAATTAATAATTCATGAATGCATGGCTAAGTCCAAGGAATAATGGGTCCAATCTGACTTTATTGCAAGTCAAATCTGACTACAACACGAGGTTAGAAAATTATATTACATGTAATTTTGAATAATGGTTTATTCTATTGTGTATGACATTTTAAAAGTAATATAGGACACATAATATGTACCTATACCTTGGACATTTCATTATAAAAGTGGAATAGGAAGAAAAAAAGGGAATCACCTTTTTTTTTTTTTTTTTGCATTCAAACATAGCATATTCATGTGTAAATAATTTCTATAAAATTATATGAATAAATATAAAAAAATAAATAAGCACATATTACAAAATTTAGAAGAATTGAGAACAATCAATAATTGTCACCAAAAAATAAAAAATCATCCAAAAGTTTTAAGGACATCAAATTATATATAATAGTTACCTTTTAAAACTGTACTTAAAAATTTTCGAACAACATTCATCTTCAATATTGTAAAGTTAGGAATAACATTCATTCTTAATACAGCTAAATTTAAGGTGAAGAGAATTTTTTGTAATCCTATTCTTAACTCCTAAAAATATTTTATTTTATAATGACAATTGAACTGATAGAATTTTACAATCCAAAATTAGTGTTCTAAGTTTAGCTTTTACTGGTAACAGTCCACTAGGAGTTATACTATAGTTAAGAAAGCATTTTAATCATTGTACCATTAAATTTAATATTTTAATCTATTTACTTTTGAAACTTTAGTAAATAAAAAAATGATTAAAGGTGTTAAAAATAGCTAAATTTGATAAAACATTGACATATAATGTGAAATAAAATTTTAAATTTTATTCAGAAAGAAGTTTGGTTCTCAGCTCGGGTTTAAATTATTTTTCTGTACAAAATTTAAAATTTACATCACATAACACGTCAATAATTTTATTAATATTTAAATAATTTTTTAGCACCATTAATTATTTTTTATTTACTATAATTTTAAAAATATAAAAATTAAAATATTAAATTTAATAATATAAAATTAAAAATATTTTTTAACTATAGTGCAAAGACATTAAATAGATTTTTACCCCTTTTACTCTAGTTTTATAGGGGAGATGATCTACGAGAATGCTATTAATAAAAATAATTTATTATCCATCCGATATAAATATATTTCCCGTATGAATATATTTATATTTATATTTAAATATATTCTCGATAAAATTACGAGAATGACATTGCTTCAGTTTCTACTTTTTACATTATTAGCGCACGACAAATATACTGTTAGAATCTGATTCAGATCATATTGGTTCCGTCAACGAAATGACGATATCTACCTAAGCTACTTTTAATTCTACCCACCAAAAAACATTATTGACCCAGAAAACTGAACCATAAAAAAAAAAAAAAACATTTAAGTGATGCAATATATAAATATATATATATTCATATTTCGTCTGTACTGTATAGTACAGTATAGGGTAGAGCAAGTACCTGGCCCTACGATTCTGGAACCAAACTTCAACCTGTCTTGGCCTAAGCTTCAGCTTCAAAGCCAACACTTCTTTCTGCTTCTGTAATCACGAAACTCCAAAAGGCATTCAATAAAGAGATGATGTGATGAATTTATTGAACATTTTAGGTCAAAAAATAAATGTTATCGTTTGGTGGAACTTAAATTATAAGATTATGGATGCTTAATGTAATTATGAACATAATAAATATTAAAATAATTAATTATTTTGTATTAATAATAAAAAACTAAAATCGTAAAATAAAAAATAGGAAGTAGTTTGACAGTTACATACAGGGTTTAGGGTCTGGTTTTGTCTGAAACTTTCTTCAAGAAGGTGAGACTGTTGTTTTGTAAGACGAAGCTTTTTGCGAGCTGGAGGAAGGACTCCATTAATGAAGCTTTCTTCTTCTTCTTCTTCATCTTCCATGCTTGCTATGATCCATTCATATTCTTCTCTTCCTGATGGTACTTTGTTTATATCCAAATCTCTCACCATAAAAACCCTTTGATCATCACCTTTCATCCAAAGAAAAAGGAGGAAAATATTTTAAATTTGAAGCAAAATCAATCAATATATATGTATATATATTCATCAAACATGATAAGGACGATCATATTAAAAGAAAGGAGAAAGACCCTTTTTTCTTTGAAACCATGCATGGAATCTGAGTATGGAAGATCAAAGACTGAAACTTAATGAAACATGGGATTTGCGCTTACCAGAAGAAAGAGAAGGTGAAGAAGAGATTAAGCCTGGAACAGATATCGTCAACTCCAAGTTAAAAGTTTTGGTGGGCAAAACCGCCATGAAAGTTGTGGAAAATCAGGAAAGAAAAGGAAAGATATAACGATTGGTTTTTTAGAGATAAGAAGAGAAAAAGGGTAAGGTTTTTAAAAAAGATGAACAAGGCAAAAGTAGACAAATAAAGTATAAAAGTCAAAGTAATAAATGGATATAATAAATAAAAATAAAATGTTTTAGTACGGAGAAAAACAATGAATGAATGCTTAACAGCTAGGGTTTTTGACTGTTGTCATTTAGTCAAAGGGTCTCACCAATCTGATCTGAGACACGTGTCCGAAAATCCTGCGGGTTGTAGGAGAATTAACCGGCAGGTTTTCTGTATCTGATTGTCGCTTCATATGCCAACTGATGAAGGGATTGCTTAAGACACGGAAGAATATTAAATACGAATATAATATAAAATAATTAAAAATATATAAAATAAAATATAAAATAAATATGATATAAATATATAAATATTTTAAAATTTATAATATAAAATATTAATTTATAAAAATTTATATAAATATTAAATATTTATTATAATATAATAAAATATATAAATAAAATATTAAAACATAATTATTAAATTTTAAGCCTCCTCGCAACTCTATTTTTATTTATATATTATTATATATCATAATTATATTTAAATATATTAATAATTTATATTTTAATATTTATATTATATTTTAATTATTTTTTATATCACATTTTTTATTAGACTGTGTTAATAACGTCCTTACATATTATTTAATATTGGGATGATCTAATCCCATCCCAACCCGTTCATAAATACGTCACCCCTCTATATTAATAGCCAATCTCTTTTTTTATCCAAAAGTATGTTGAAAATTATTTAATTATTATTTTAAAAGTTATTTTTTACATTTAATATCCATACTTTTACTAAATTAAAAAAATAAAACATTAATATTATATATATATTTTTTATTTTACATCCTACACGTCATCCCCATTTCATTTTCATGACCTTCGAGATCATTGAATTTTCTGACTTCTTTATAGACATAAATATTGGGTTAGGTTTAGATTATTATTCATTAGATTTTGCCAATTCAATCTTTAAAATTACTGTCTATATATATATATATATATAATAGGGTATGATGTGTTTAAATGATATTTATAAATATATAAAATAAGATAAAATTTGTTTAATTGACATTTATGAGTATAGACACTCAAGTCCCGTTGTATTTTCATGAACTTTAGGGCATTGAGGTGATTAAATATTTTGATTTTGTGCAATTTTCTCAAAATTATTGTAAATAATAATAGTTTCACTAGAAATAAATAAATATAATTGTTAACTACAATATTTAATATAATATTATTATAAAATAATAAATTTAAAATTGCCTTAAGTAATAAAATTCTTATTCAACCTTTCTAGGCCATACTTAATGGCACAACAATTGTTTATTAATATTTAATGACATTTATTAAGCTGATAAAAAGAAAAAGGAAAGTGCAATTAATTTATTATTATTATTATTAACATTTGATAAAATTAATATATTACATACAAAATGTAAATCCTATAATAATAATTAAACAATCTTAGCTTGTAAAGGGTACTCTGTTACCATTTAAATTAGGATAATTAAACTTTTTTTTTTTTTT
>JBBYHM010350538.1:0-24248 GCA_038381775.1 Adansonia rubrostipa
TCTCTCTTGCAAAGAGTAGTAAATATTAGTATTGATTTGACTTAATTCTAGTTGATTGGCTGAAGTGGAAATTTGTTTCATGTGTTCATGGGGACCACAAAAATAATTTAATGTATGAAACTGATGTGTTTATAGCTTTTATCTCAAATGAAGATGCCATGTTAAGACTGCAGTCAGGTCTTTCCATATTTGGTTGAAATTGACCCTATTTAAACTAAATAAGTTCATAATCAGTTATTAACTGGTGAAATTTTTTTATCCTTTCCTACGTAAGTTAAACATTGAATGCTTAGTGTCAAGCTTCACCATATCCTCTCTTCAATTATTCACTTATCTTTTTTCCATTCAATCGGTATAAATATGTCTAATCCATGCCATCCTTATCAAATGGCTGGCTAATATCAATTCATCGTGTATATATATATATATATATATATATGCGCCAAATAAGCTAGCTAAAATAGATAGTGCAATTGCAAAGTTTTGTTTATATTTTCTAATGCATATATTTACTGTCTTTTTCTTTATCTTTGACAATGTTTTTGCTGTTGTTGAATATTTCAAAGAATACAGCCTTAGGTCTCATCTCATACAAACAAAACAACCTTTAAAAAGGAATAGGCAGCAACCTTGGTAGCCAAAACATTTCCATGGCCCTAACTAGCTATTAGGGTGTTGCAATGTTTGTGATTGAAATGGATTTACGCATCATGCAAGTGGCTGTTTAGTTAATGGAAATGGAAATTTTGTTTTGTAAACATTTGCTTTATTTTGATAGATTAATGAAGATAATTTTCTAAACATTTCCATAATGCATGTATAGTTTTAGACTTTATAAGTCCAAGTGTGTAATGTATTATACTATATTTTTGCAATGAATATAAATTTGCTAGGAATTTGGATATGGCACCCAGATTTGAATTCAACAATTGCTTGGAAACATGGATATCTTGTTCTTTTATGAGTTCATTTTGTTTACATTTGATATGGACAAAAAGGAAAGGGTTTGGATATCAAACATTTTGTCAGCTCATGACATAAATTCATTTTTAACATTTAAGTAGCAGAGAAATCAATGCATTATATCAAGAATATTTCCAATACATTCCAAGGCCAATCTATTGTTCTTAGTTAATGCCACAAACTTTAAAAAGCAAAAATGTGAGCTTCCTAACAGGCACAAAAAAGATCTAATGATCAGTTTCAAACATCCCAAAAAGTT
Source organism: Adansonia rubrostipa (assembly GCA_038381775.1). Classification (NCBI taxonomy): domain Eukaryota; kingdom Viridiplantae; phylum Streptophyta; class Magnoliopsida; order Malvales; family Malvaceae; genus Adansonia; species Adansonia rubrostipa. The sequence continues at coordinate 1,223 of JBBYHM010350538.1, forward strand.
ATAAAAGAAAAAAGTATAAATAATGTAAGCTGTGTCATCTATCTCTTCAGAATCGATTGAGTCTTGTGATCATTGCAAAGTGATTCTTAGTATGCGCTTTCTATGTGTAAACATGTGTTTAGTGGTATACCCTGAACTTGGTTTCTGAGTTTGTTCAGTTGGTTGCTGAGATAGATCTTGCGTTGTAGAGGTCACAGTCATTCCACCATAGGCAGCATGCATTTGTCTTAAGATAGAATCCATTCATTCAAACCTAGATCGAAATCTGTTCTTAAGGCTCTCAAATCGTTCATCTATCTTTTTAATTCGAAGACCTTGGTCATTTAACATATTCTCCCTAGAAATGGACATGGTGGACAACCTATTATCTCTGTCTATAAGTAAATCGTGTACAACCTATTATCTCTGCGTATAAATAAATTGAGTAACATGCTAGACAAAAGCTACCTTGGAGGTGCTCTATGAATATCTTCATGTTACTCTTCATTTACGTCTTCATTTCCTTCTATTGTACTTCATTTTCATAGTTACCCCTATTGAAAGCTTCCTTTGGACTATTTTTCCTCACCCATTCTCTAATCTCTTTCTTGTTTCCCATTTAGAGGTTTTACTATATACCGCAACCATCATTTGTAAGCCCCTATCATAGCTTGATCACCAAAAATAATTGTCTTTTGCAAGGTTGGTAATCATATTTCCATCTAGAAGGGGTATCTTAGTAAATTCAACTTTGAACTCAAGCTCTACCTTCAGTGCAGTTTTCATCTTGTGTAGAAATATAAATAAAAAGAAAGACATGCACACCATTATAAATTCAATCCAATAACCACAAATCATCTTTGGTGACCCTATTCAAAGTCGCAATTTTATAATGTATTATATAGCAATAAAGCGGTGCAAAAAGTGTAATTCTAAGGACTTTAACAAGCTTGGTTTTGCATCCTTCCCAAAAACACCATAGGAGTCAGTATATTTTCTCCAAACTTTAGTTGCATCAAAATCATTAGAGGTTTATAAGCACTATCTCCATCAAATGATCCAATAAGCCTTTTAACATTATCTAGAGTGATAATTGTTTCTTCCTCATTCAAGTAAATGTATAAACTATGTTCATCCCAATGAATGTGCTTAACATTTGTTTTATTCTGTTTTAAGAAAATTTTTGAATAAAAATCTATCACAAATTTTGGATTACGTTCAAGTTCATCAAGTTTAGATGTGCCTAATACCCTTATTTTTTCATAATTTCTTAAATTCTTGGCCAAATACTAGTGATAGAAAAACCATCCCAATCTTTGAGTTTTGATCAGTTCTCACTTATGATTGGAATTCCTAATTTTGATCTTGATCTTGAATACTCACAAGGATTTTGGTTCTTCTTTGTAATAGATATAGGGATTTAGGAACATTTTACTTCCTCTTTGTGGTGCTTGCTTTAAATGGTTGCTACGATCTTGATCTTGTTTCCATTACGATTTCAATTTAAAAGAGGTATTTAGAGGCGATTTGGTATTATACGGTTTAAAAATTGAAGTCAAAGAGTTTATGGTGGTTAAAAATTTAGGAAATTAGATGGAATTTTGAAGAAAATTGTGAGCTTTGAGGGATTAGAGAGAATAGGAAAAGAAAATTGAATTGAGAAGAGAAGTGATTTAGGGCCAAAATGAAAAATGAGCCAATTTAAAAGGACATTAACAATATGGGATTTAAATCCTCAACCTAAGGGATTTTAATCCTTTAGGTCACTTTTAATAGATTTATCTATAATTGGCACCTTAGTCCTAGTATGTATTCCATCTAAAACACGTAAGCAATTTTACAATTGAAGATGGATAAGCTTTTATAAAAGAATCGTATTTAATTTTCAATTATATAAGAAATATATATAGTGTCTTAATTGAATACATTGAACCATTTCCACCTCGGATTTGTATAATTAATTAAAATTGGCTTTAATTTTTTAAACAATAAACCTTTCAAATACATAACAATATTTAATACATTATGAAATGGCCGGTTAACTATCCCTTTTGACATATTAAAATGGTGTTTAATGACTCTATTCTTAAAATGATGAGTTATAATATGTAAAAACATTGCTACATGCTTATCTACAAGCATGTTTGCTATTGATTTTAATTGTCTAATATTTTATAGCATCTCACGTAATTTAAAAAGGCATGCCTATTCATCCTAACTTGCTCAAGGCATGTCACATCACTAGCATGTGCAAGCCACTTAACATAATCTCTCTTAATATAAAAGTCTCGAACATAAGACCTAACCCTTGGCCTATATGTTCGTAAAGGAGACACGTCTAACAACATATTAAAGAGCCAACTAATGGCAGCACACATATCTAACCATATTGTCAGAATAGCTACAATCCTTTTTTGCCTTTGACGTTTTGTAATCAAAGACAATTGAGCCATGACTACAAAAATAATTTGTCTAACATGTCTTAAAATCATTCATAAAAAATTTCATAGTAGTCATATTTTTGTATTTTATCTATAACATGTAATAAGATTTATAGTTATGCTTTATGGGGTTTAATGACATATATAACAAGCATGTTTGATTATAATTTTTTTGTGATATTTTTAGCCATCAACTTGATTGGCTCTTGAAACTTATTAGATGCATACTACAAATTTGCTAAGAACTCTATCTATTACTTTCCACATTTGTTACGAGACCTTAAACCTAAGGGATAGGCTAAATTGAAATCTTAATTTTGATAGCTTTCTTCAAGCAATAATGAAAGATGATTTTGGCAGGATAGATAATGGGATGTCACTTGAGATTTGGAATTTAGCACTTACTAGAATAGGCTAAGCTATGGTCTATAGGGTAAATGAATGAGCTTCTATTCTTTGCATCACTTTATTAGAAGTGAATACTATTAATATTGTGTTTATCAATTAAGAATTCTAATCCCTCCTAAAAATACAAATTTTTACGCTTAAAGTTGTCCAATCCATGGTTGCAAACACTTTTTAAATTTCATGAAGTTCCTGTTTTAAGGAAATATTGGTTAAGCCAAATCGATTCTAAAGAAATATTAGTCTGATCAAGCTCGTAACTATGAAACTTCTCTAAACAAAGAGAAGAAGCAATCCAATACTGTGTGATAATGGTAGCAAAAAAAAGGTTCTATATGGGTTTGGTTGCTTCCATTTTTATTAACTATGGAACTTATCTAAACAAAAAGAAGAAGGCTCCAAACCGATTTCTAATAATTTTTTTCCTAAACCCAAATTACATCTAATCTAATTTATGGTTTACGCAGATAAAAAATTTTGTCATAGTCCTCATTGTTTCCATAATTTACTTTCAACCAACAAATAAATCTTAAACACCTACACACACCAAAAACAAATTAAAAAAACAAAAAAACTCAAAAAGAAAAAAAAATTTACTAAATACTATTGCAAAAGTTGGAACCCTAGTTGCAAAAAAAGACTACCAAATGAACTAATTTCGATTCCTGAATGATTTTCTTCTTCGATTTCAAGCCAATAAAAGGTTGGCAATCTTTAATCTAAAAAAAAAAAGGAAAAAAAAAACAAAATCTATGATGAACAATTTTACCTAAAAGAGTAAGCGAGAGAAACAATAGAAAATAATAACACTAACAGCTAATAAATGAGAGCAGGAGAAGAGCAATAATGGTTGTTAGGTAAAGACAAAGCTAAAGGAGAAAATACTACTGTGGCTCAATCTGGAAAAGAATGGGCAAATTTTTTTTGTTCCAATAATTGCCTAAATAGCCATTCAGGGGGAGGAGCAAGGCATTGGATGGTTATTTGGGCCTTTTCCAGCAAATGGCTTGAAATGGCCTTATGCTATTCCACCCTTTTTTTAACGAGAATAGTGTTTAGTGGTGGGCCTCTAGAATATGGGATAAATAAATAGCCTGTTATCATGAACCAAGCATCATGTTAAAGTTATCGGGGCGTTGTGGCATTAAGTTTGAACTTTCCTTTCTCTTTTTTATGGTCATTTATTTCTTTTTCTCTTTGGATTAAATAATGGGCCACTTGACTTCATTCTTATTGGGTAGGCCTAATCAAACCTAAACATTTTTTTTTTAAGGTTAAGATGAGTTTGGTCAGATAAGGTTACCCATGTTTTAGGCTGAATTGGGCCAGGACAAACCTAAATTATATTAATATCATGTCTAGGTTTAGCTCAAATTTGATCCATGAATAAGTCTACTTACTAATCATTTTTACTAAGGATGCTTTAAAGAATAATTGATACTTCCAAGTCCTTTAAAGATCCATTTTAAAAATTTTTTTGAAAAAATCATTTTCATTTAATTTTTACTTACTATAAATACATAATTTTTTTGTCCTTCATATTTCATTACATAAAAAATTGTTCTTGATGACATTTCAGTAGATAATACACAGCCTGTTATTGTTATTTACTAAAAATTTGTTGAATGAAATATTTGTATAAGCAAAATGGATACTCGAATTTAAAATTTTCTTTATTATGTTTGAATTCGAAAATTAGGTCAAATAGATAGTTATTTTTATCAAAAATTACAATTTCTATATTTATTTTGATATATTATTTATTTTTATATTTTAATAAAATTCTATTTAGATTTGACTCTATAAAAAATTTATTTAAATTTGATCTAATTTAATTTTAAAATTAATAAATTGAATCCAAATTATCCAAATCAAAATAATCAAGTGTCAAATTAATTTGATCTAAACCCAAAATGGCCCGAACCTGAAGTAACCTGAACCTAAAGTGACTTGAACCTAAAATGAATTGAACCCAAAAATTTTAAAACTCAAATTGATCCAACCCAAATTGTCCCAATCTAAAATCTACTTGATTATCCTATTAACAATTCTAACCATAAGCAATAGGATATGTGGGTTGACGACAGTTTAAAGCACACAACCCATAAATCATTGGTATCTAAAGAATACAAGAATTTCACCAAAAAGAGAGAAAAAATTTTAATTTCATATCCGTAAGGTTAAAGCCCCTAAAAGAATTATTTAATTTCAGCCTGCTAGATATAAATATGTACGATATGAGTACGTATATTTTTGGACTTTTTAAATATATTTTAAAAATAATATGATATACTCATTTTTAAATATTTATGAATATATTTACTTCAATGAAAATAAAATAATTAGGATAACATTTTATATAATAATATAAAAATAGTCCTTTAATTAATGATCAATTGAGTGGCAATTTAGTAAATAAAGGTAAATTAAAGAACAAATTAAGGTAGACCTGGTAATATTTGATATGATAACACGAATATGACATGCATAAGGTCAAAAAAAATGACACAGTTACATTCTCAAAATCTATACAATATAAATAATAAACATATCAAAATTTGCATAAATGTAAAAAAAACCTTAAACACGATTATGATATGATAAAATATATGAATATGATATGAATTATGAATTACGAGGTCTAAATTAAGGGACCAATTAAGGGTAATTTAGTGAATAAAGGTAAATTGGAGAGCAAACTTTAAGGAACCAATTAAAAGTAATTTGGTGAATAAAAGCTAATTAAAAGGGAAATAGTTAATTGGTAATTTTGCTAATAGGTAATCAATTTAGGAGCAATTGTATCACTCGTTTTTTTTGTGACATAATCATATTCAACGTATCATTAATGAAAATAAAATCAAATGAATACAAGTATTGAAATAGTAATATATTTAAAACCATTTCTCTTAAGTTACTAGTAAATCTTTATCATGCCCCAAAATGCTACATAAGTCATACTTATAGATATGAAATCATATATCTGGGATTCAAAACATATAAACTAACTCATGAATATTTAATGACTTTATCTAATTCTAAACTTGTACGTGGTTGTACAAAGATAGATATTCAAAGAGTTCTTAAAACAACAAAACTATAACTTGTATTATTCGAGCCTAAACACTTAGTATATTATACAAATCCCATAACTAGGTCATAGATACATAGCTTGCATTCCCAATTAAACTAATTTACAACAAAACAAGTTGTTGCAAAAGAGGTTATACCTCAAATGTACATAAATAAAATCAAAAGCCAAAGTAGGGTTCTATAAGTCCACACAAAAACGACTCCACGAAAACCTTCGTAAAGAAACAAGTAGTTTGAGCCTTAATTTTAAAAAGATAAACAATTCAATGAGCCAAAAGCCTAGCAAGTAATCTAACCACAGTTAAGGAAATAACATCCAAATAAGCACAGAACAAAGGAACAAAATTGAATTTGGAGTATTTCTGGAATCCCAGTGTTGGATCTACTTAAAATGCTCTAAATGATTCAAATGTTCAAAAATCAAATATTCACTATGATAGTTCAAGCGAACTCAAAACTAGTTATTCATGTTCATAAACATAATAAATAACCAAAAATTATTCTTATGAAATTCATATTATAATACCTTGTTTAATAATCCAGGAAGTCCAAATATCATAAAAGGTTCATATTTAATTTCTCTTCAATACAATTCAATGAAGTTCAAACCCCCTATTTATGCATCTAAATAGGTCAAACTCCCATAAAAGGCACTACCTATTGGCTAGAGGTACATGTACAATTCACCACCTATGCAGTACATGGGTTTATATTCCTGTAAATGAATCATATGGTTCAAACTCTCATTGGCACATCAAATATAGGGTTCACCGATGTATGAAAAAGGTAAAAAACTTTCCTATATAATTCACATAAATTCAAAATAGTTCAAAGCATTTCAAAATATCATAGTTGGATTTTGTTTCATTCAAAACATTAACTTTCATTAAAAATAGATCTTACAAAGCATGAAAACTTGAAACCTTTAGTTAACATAGCAAAGCATTCAAATGATGTTCCTAAACCATTTTAAAGAACTTTTCATTCCAAATGACGAGAAACCAATAAGAATAATGATTTAGGATTCTAAAGGCTCTAAAGTATAGTTTTGTGTTTGATACATAAATCTGGTTCGGAACAATTATAATCTAAGGCTCACAAAACAAACCTAAAAGTAAAGTCATAGCTTATAAAGTTCAAAAACAAAATGCTAACAAAAGAATAGCCTTAAAGTTCATGGATTCAAGAATTAGCTCAAACTAAGGACAAAATTAAAATCAACAAAACCTAAGGAATTAACTATAATTAGCTATTTACACTCAAAATCAAGAACAAAAGAATGCCTCAAACATTTAGAACTTAGCTTTCAACTCCAAAGTTGCAAAATCAACTCCAAAACAGCACTAAAACACCAAAATAAATTTGCTAGAATACTTAACAGAAGAGAACATTTCTACCTTCGAGTCCCATGAAATTATAATGCTTAAGGTTATTTAACAACCCTTCAGCTACTTGCTCAGGCATTCAAATAGGTTTTGGGAAATGACACATGACCATGAGGTATCAAAGCCTACAATCTGGCAACTTTGGAAAAGGACACTGACCATGAGATATTAGAAGTAATCCTAAATTAACATTGGACCCTAAAACTTATTCTAACTGAAAGCTATACTTCTTAAGTTTTAAGTCTTACAACTAAGCACTTCAATTTCTATAAGATATAAGCTGTTGTAACTCAACACCTTAATTTCTATCAAATATAAGCTGCTATAAATTTTAGTTATCACAATCTTAGAGTGCCTTTGTGCTGGGTAAAATAATGTTTGAAAATATATATATTTTTTTTAACGAAAGAGACTATAGCTTAATGATAGGGGAAGGGTTACAGATTTTAGGATCGAATCCCAAAACTATTATACGCGAACTGATTGTATGAACCAACTGAATTAAGCTCTGAGTTCATCTTTAATAATACATTGGTGACTTGTGAAATGCTCCATACCATAGCTTGAGAATCATGCTACAAATGTAATTAGAAAAAAAATTATATTACTAGATGCCCTGTAGAGCATGTGAGCTTGGTAGTTGGCACGACTCAATTATAATATTTAAATTAAATTAAAAAAACCAAAAAACTAGTAAATTTCATATCTAAATTTAATTTAAGAATCTATCATCCCCTGTTAGTTAATTTCTTCAAATCTTCAAAATGAAAGAAAATGAAGGTGAAAATTAGAGACAAAGTAGTTTGCTTTCTCTATTTATTTGCATTGGGCCTTGAAAGAAAAGGGCTTTTATTTTGAAAAGGAGTAATTATATCATATTATAGTATGTAATATAATCTGGAGGTGTCCATAGGCCAAGCCACAATTAGAAAAAAAATTTAAATTTTAAGTTTAGGTTTGACTTGGCTATTAGGCCTAAATCACTATTGATAATATTAAAATTTATTTCTATATTAATTAAATTTAAATATAAAATATATTATTTTATTCAAAAAATACTATTTCAGTTGAGTTGCTCCGAAACATAAAACTCGAGTTTGGGCCTAATTAGGCTAAGCCTGTCGAGCTAGCGAGCTGCCCAGCCTATGGATAGGTGTAATGTATTTAATAAAAATAAAATGGGCAAGGGATTTTTAATTGCAATTAAAAGTTTTCAAGTTTAGATTTAATTTAATTTGATTGTTCAAAATAGACATAAGATAAAATTTTATTTTGGTTATTATTTACAGTATAATATTTTTACATAAAAATATTTGTTTATCATCTTCTTCTACTATACTCATGTCCTTAATTTTTAAAATTATAAAATGGTGTTCTCCCATAGCATTTTACTTCCGTAAATGCATGTCCATGCTTCGTAATTGCAGCTAATAAGATTTTGTGAATATAACATGCTTTAGGTTAATATAAGATTGAACCATTTTTCATTTATAAATTAAAAAGAAAAATTCTAACTTAGGATCTTTACATTGAAAAGATGATAAGTAGATGTGAGGAAAAAAAAAAAAACCCAAACTTGAAAATTCACTTGAAAAAAACTCAAGTTTGAACTCAAACTTAATCTGATTTAATCAAAAAGTTAAAAGCATAAACTCAAGAAAACTTAAATTAGCCCAACCTCAAAATATCTCAAACTCGAAAAACTTAAGACTAACCCGACCCAAATTTAATGCTAAAAATAAGAATAACCAAATTGTATTTAAATAATTTTTCTATGAAGTAAAAATTTTAATTAAATGATTTTTCTATAAAGTAAAAATTTTAATTATTAATTTTACTATTTTTATAATAAATTTTTAACAAATTGAGTTATATACTAAAATAATTTTATTAGGTGCTAACAAATATTGATTTTAATATATAAATATAACTAAAAATATCATTTTATAAGCTAACTTAAAAAATAAAATTTGTTATCATGTGTGTCACATGTGAATTTCAATTGTTTAATGAATTTTTAAACTTATAAATGTATATTTTACAAATAAATAAAATTTGTAAAGTGCCCATTAACAAAATTTATATAAAATATAAAGCCTATTCCATGTGCAAATTATATCAAATTAATATAGAATTTATTCTTTTTAATGTTACTAATAAAGAACTAAAAGTATGAAAATAAAACAAAATTTAATATATGTTTTAACTCTTTTTTATCAATCAAATAAATTTATTTACCTTTGTCCTTAATGAAAATTAGAGCTTTGAAAGTAAAGCATGCTAAAGTAAGTCTTAACTCTTTTTTTATTTATTATATAGTAAAAAATTTACAATAACAATTTAGAAATTTGGTAAATAAATTTATTTACTTTTTAAGGGTTAATAAAAAATTAAACCTTTAAAAATAAAGTAATTTATTATAACCCTAACTTTTTTACTTATTATAAAACAAATTTATTTAACAAAATATTTTAATGAAATTAAAGTTTTATAAATTGAATAAATATTATTGATAGAAAATCATTTTACAATGAATATTTAGGAATTTACTGAACTAGAAAGACCACCTCGTTGGTTCAAAAGATTATTTATATTTATACTTATATATATATATAATATAAATAATAATAATAAAAAACACAGGATTCATCCAAATTCTAAAATTTGGCTGTCACAGTGAAGGGCATGGCCTATTGAAGATAGGTGAATGGGTTACAAATGGTGTAAGCTCAAATAGGCACAAGGTGGTTGGAGCTTAGTCTAGGCCTTAAAGCAAAATAGTCCAAAAAAACTAAACTTATAGCTCAAGAATAAAAGAAGTAAACCTACTAAGCCTATAGGACATCCAATCCAATTAAAAAATAAATCTGACATAATTTAAGAGGAAATATTCTTATAAAATGAAACACATTATATAATCAAATTAAGTCTAATCATGATACTATTTTATATCATGTCTTATTCATATTTTATCTAATCACGTTTAAAATTATAAAGTCTATAAATTATTAATTATTTCATCCTCATTAGTTATTACTACTTAATAAATGACAAAGCATTAAAATATTAAAATATATGCTATATATAACAAGTAATTTTAAAAATAATTTTTAAAAAATTTAGTTTTAAGTCAAAATTACATCATTATAGTAAATAATTGAGTAATAATTTATTAGTGATACTATTTTAGTATTGTCTTACTAGCTCTTAAATTATAGTTTTATACTCCTGCTTATTCTCCAAATATAGTATATTTGTCCATTTTAGTTATTAGTAAGCACAATTATATTTATATTTAAGTTTATTAAATCAATTATTTTAAATATCAATATGATTAATTTATAAAATATTATATTTTTTATGATAAATTATTTAAGAAATTGATTTAGATAACTAATTAATTTTATATATTTCAGATGCTAATGGATTTTGATTTAAATACATATTATAATTGAAAATGCCATATTATATCAAAAGCTTATTTTAAAATAATAATACTAAATTAATAATTTATTTTTAAATGTTATAAAAGATGTTCGAACCCAAAAATACTGAAATTTAAAAAAATCTAAACTCGTAATAATTCAAATCTAAAATAACTCAAACTCAATAAAATTTAATTTTAAAATAATTTAAATTTAATATAATTTAAATTTAAAATAACTTAACTCGTATCTATCCAATTGCCTCTGTAGTTGGGAGATAACTGGTGGTTGGGTATTCTTTCTTTCTCTTTTCCTCATTTGACTAATTCCTTTGTGGGTTTTAAAATTCTCTATGTTTATTGAAATTTTTAAAAAAATTCCGATCCCATGGCCGTTATTAGCCTTGTCTATGTCGCAACGTGTCAATGCCATGTCTTGATCGTATTCATTTTTCTTTTTCATGTATGCGTACTAGATTGGACATTGACACAAGCAGGTGGCTGCCAAGTTGGTGCTTCATAGAGACACAGTAACTAATATATATATATATATATAATTGAAAAAACATTTGATATATTATTAATAAAATTTAAAATTTCTACTAGCAAGATTACCCGTGTTCATATAAAGTATAATAATAATAATAATAATAAAGACAGAATTAACTCTTTTATGTTTGTAACGTTTAAAAATTCTTTTTGACAATCTATAAAAAAATAGAATCAAATATGTATATATGTATATATGTATATAATATAATATATGAAAACTCACCCATACAATAAAGAGACACAGCACGTATATATGCCGAGTGAGACTTCTGACGTCTAAATATATTTATATACAATAAAAAGTCAAGCAGAATATTTGAAAAGCATCAACCATTAATTAGCTAATTGGTAGCAGATCAAGATTCACCTTTATAAACATAGTTCGAAGCAAAGCAGAGAAAACTGAATATTTATGAGACATGGATCCACACCTTTTGCAGCTTGCCATCACGCGCGATCATTCGACTCAACTGACTTGGATCTTCAGTAAATGATTTGCAAGAGACACGGAAAATCCCAAGGTTAGCACCAATTAGATCATATAATACCTTCAGAGCTGCTGCCATCTCTGCTTCGACCGCTGCATCATCATTGACAAGATCAATCGTGTTCATTTGTAGAACATCAGCATAATGCTTTTCTCTTTCTAGATCATCTTGGAAGGGCTCCATGACCGCTCCCTGGTATTTCAAACATTTTTAACAAAAATGGCAGCAGCAAATGGAGAAGAATGAGTCAACTAAAAATGGATAGAACACGTAAACGAAACAAGATTAAACAAAACAACCCAGATTTCTTTTAACCAAAAAAAATAATAATAATCAGGGACCAGAATTCCAACTCCTCATCCCCTTAGCCTCTCCAAATGTTACCAGGAAAAAGAAAAAACAAAAGCTTTAATTAAAAGCATTTACTACTTGATCAAATGGTTAAATTGTATTATAACCTGACATAGTTCAACTTCTTCAACATAAAGACCATATATCTCACAGCTTTCATCTTGATCGCCGACAGGTTTTCCATATACCAACCACTGGTTTCATCGAGAGGGTCCATGACATGTAAATTAAATAGCAGAAAATACGTTTACTATGCACGAATAAACTCAGTATAACATTAAAAAGATTTGAGTCAAGCTAAAAGTAAAATTATAAATATTTACCCTACTAAAGTACACAAATTAAAAGAAAAAAAAAAAACAACGAAAAGGGGCAAAAAATAATTGGAAAAAAAATACAAAGATTAGCTTTCTCTCTTGCATACACACACGTCTGCACACGGAATTTACTGCCATAGCAGTGTTCTTTTAGCAGCCGCAGATGATATATCAACAAAATTTTTTTTGCTCCACTATGCTTTAAAAGGTTCATGTATGCATTTAAATAGGTGTAGCGCATGCATGCAGGCACATATGGGTCAAATAAACAATCTAAGCCCCTAGAAAACCACGCTTACTCATTTTTGAGGCCCTGCTCATGCTAACCAACATTAGCGGACACCTAGTGACAATCAGAATCAACCTGATTCCATCACCATGAATTTAAAAAGATAATGCGTTTTTCCTGAGGTAAACAAGGAAGAATTTAAGAAAATGCCTCTGGAAAATATCTTGTTCATCATCATCATCATTATCATCGTAGGAAGAAAGCCACTTTAAGTCTATGGAATCTTCGACTCTCATTTCACCATTGGGCCCTCCATTTCTCTTTTCACGTACAGCGACTTTGGTAGCATAGACAACTTCAAGCTTTCTTTGGCCAGAGAGCTAATTTGGACTTTTAAGCTGTATTTCACCGCACAAAAATTTCAAAGTTTGGTAGCTAGTACCAGCATTTGTTTAATACAGTTTGGGCACAAGCATTTAACTGCAGAACAATGTTCTGACATAGAACTTTGGTTAAATAGGCAGATTAATTCAGTTTATCCACAAAAGTTTAACCGGTACTAGAGGGGGAACAGAACGTCAACTGATTTAGGCAAAAATTTGGAATTCCTTAACATTACGGTTTAAAAGAAAAAGAAGACCACTTGCTATTGACATTCTTGAATTAACATGCGTCCTTCAGAACTAGTACCATAGATGTCAGTGGTCCAGTCAAAATGCAACAATACCACCGAGGTATTGAACTTATCACCAAGGAGACAGCATAAATGCCTAAAAAATATTTAAACAACATAACCTAGATACAATTAAGATTTTGAGCCCCCAAAAAAGATACAATATGATATGCTTGAAACTAGCAAACATAAGTTAAAGAGATAAAGCACATCCTGGCAAGAAATGTACATCCAGGAAGCATCACAAATAGTTCAATTTTATAGGTAAACATGACTGCATGTCAAAATCTCCAAGCAGCATCATATTACATGCAAGCAGCAAGAGTGTCACTATTCAATAAAAGAAAAGAAAACAACGAAGCTCAAAACATTATACAGCAGAGATAAAATGACATTTACACTCAACGGGCACCACACCAGAATTTGCTGTGGGACCAACAAGTCTTTGATTGGTTCACTGCATAGTCTTACATTCTTTACTGAACTACATGTGCATTCTATCAATTTATCAAATGATGTCAACTTCATTCATGAAAAGTCTTCTCCACAAGCTGCAATGGGGCCAAGGATCTTTTCTACTACTCCTAAAGACTTAGCATTGATGGACAGTAAAAAAAACGTCAAAATTTGATAACAATAACAATAATGTAGATGGCTGCAATCTGCAGAAGAGAGTAGCATGGTTAAAGATGAAAATGGAAAATTTACCACTTATCAATGCAGAGGTCATCCCTTGTCCCTGAAGCATGAAGATAGGAATAAGAATCCAACTCCCAAAATGCACGGTTTCCTTCCTGTGGTTGGAAGTAGCCAAAAAATCTCGTAGCAATACCAATTGCTGATATTTAGAGCACAAAAAATTGAAGAAAACTATCAAACTATAAGCTTATAGTAGTTAACCCCTACATGCTAGAAATATCCCTACTTTTGAAAGAGACAACTATTATGAAGATGAAAACCTTCATGAATATCATTCATCAGGCTAAAGAATATATAAGAAGAAAAAAGGAACCTATGGATTACAAAGAATTACAAGTTTATTGCATCTTGTTTTCGCCATCAGTGTAGGCATTACTATAATATTGCTTGATAGAATTGCAGAACTCTCTGACTGATTCATAGCTTTCCACTTTCCCTGCCTCTCTGAAAAAACCTTAAGTTTGTAATAAATTCAATAGTCTACCAAGGATAGTTCCAAAACATATGAACAACTTCAATGCCGATGAAGATTTTACGTTTTAGTTCTTTATTTTTTGGATAACTGAATGGTTAAGAAGATAATCTTACAGTGTTATATGCAGCAAAACCTTGATACTGCAGCACAAGAGCATCTCCCTTGCTGTGATAGATGTCCATTAGAGCAGCAGCAATGCTACTATGAGCGCCCACCATAGATTTTTCTGTCAATCTCATTGCATGGAGTTAGTGACGTAAAGTTGCCAGGCCATAAGCTTATTGTGCAACATTTGTACTATCCAAACAGTCAATGCAATTAGTTCTCAGTACTCCACTTTGAAATCTTGGAGGTTCACCATCACAATTATCAGTTTTAATCCGTTGACTTAAATCACCCTGTCTGTCGTGACTGGTTAGAGAATTTAAATTCTCATCGCTATTTAAATCACCTGATTTACCTCTCATATCTCTTAGAGATGCGTCCCTGTAATAATTAAAATAAGATAATACACTGTTAATGAACGATTAGCATATTTCGCAAAGGTTACAACCAAATGCCAATTTCCAAAAAAAAAAAAAAAAGAAAAATCCTCAATATTATGTCCAACATTGAAAAATCATAATAGCTCTCTCTAAGACAACTTTATAGGTTTTATCTTTTCAAAGATATATCAACACGTCATAATAATGTCTTAGCCATCCTTTAGATTGTAACTCACAGGCCTCTTTTTTAATCTTTAACTTCTTTTACTTGCATGTGTTTGCTATCAAGTGAACATTATGTTTCCTGAAAATCAAATACAAAAACCTAAGTTCCTTCATTTATATCAATATCAATAGGTTACTTCGCAAAAAGAAATGAAAATCATAAAATAAACAAAATTATAAAAGATGGAAGATGGCATAAAAATTTGAATTTACAAGAAAAATGAACACTTGCCAGTAGACAAATTAACTTATATAAAAGGAATAAATATGGTACCTCCTAGTGCTTGTTTTATCAAATTGGTTGGCTCTCCTAAAAGTGCTAGGGTTACCACTACAGCAAAAACCGGTCAAATCAAGAGCTTCACTAGCCACAGCATCTAAAACAACCAAAACATTGGCAAACCTGCTTGAGATAAGCAAAGAACACATAAAAGAATATATACATGTATATATAAGCTAAATTGTACAGGCGAAGTGAAGGAAACCAATGATTGTGTCAATTTCATGAGAAAAAAATTAATAATTCACCCCTTTGCAAACTTGTAAAAGTCCCAGTGAATAAATTCCAGATGGTTCTCTTCCTAGAGAACCATGTTCAAATACACAACTGCATTTTCAAATTCATGCCTCAATATCATCTCTCTAGGTCTTTTCTCATGGTCTGCATTTTAACATTCAATTTATGAAGTGATAGAAATTATAATAAAAGTAAAATTGGTGAGCAGTAGTTAAACGGTCAAAAGGAGATAAACTATGTAATGTACAAGGGCTCATACATTACATATAAATATACACACATTAGCATGTAACTAACATATACATCTTTGCATCTTTATATATATATATATATATATATATATATATGCAACTCATATAAAATGCATATGCAAGACAAAATCTAGAAACTGGTTCTCAACAACTTGAGATCTCTGCCTAGCAACCACACTGCACACATGCATATAGGTGAGAGAAAAGGGGCAGAGGGGGGGAGCTCTCTCTAAGTGCCCCATGCCTACTTCAAAGGCCTTGTAAATATTTGGTCTGAAACAGAATGTTTATGGCATCACTTTCTACGAACGCTTGGGCAGAAATTAATAAGCTTTCTGTAATAAAATCAATGGTAGGATATTGCTGTTAAGTCATTGTTATTTTATAAACACATAAGTGAGCTAGCTGTAGTAAACAAGTAATAGTTTTAAACTAAAAAAAAAGCTCCAGCCATAATCAAAAGTATACAGGATGCAACTATAGCAGATAATTGCAATAAACCATACATTGAGTCCCAAAAAGACTATTAGAAATTTTAAGGGATAATTGTCAAATTAACCACCGCATCATACTGGAGCCTCCAAACTTAACACTACTTATCTTTGGTGCAGTATTGTCATTTAGGTGCAATTTTGGTCATTTTTGGATGAAGAAAGTCACATGACTGCTAGGTGATGATGTGCACGATAATAGATTTAGATAAATGTTTTTCAAATAAAAATTTTGAAAAAACTTGCCAAGTAAAATTACATGTGTAAAAACAATATTTCTTCCTTTTTTTTCCCTGTCCGTCTTCTTTCTCTTTCTTTTCTTTTTTCCCTTTACCGAGTTGCTGCAAAACTGCCACCAAAAAATTTCGTCTTTGGATTTGGAAAGCGCAACCGCTGCCAGCCTGCAAGGGCCAGATCTGGTGCCAGAAGGCACTTATCTGGCTTCAAGAGTCTGGGTCTGGCACTCCACAACTGACTTTTTTTTTTTTTCTGCTAGCTACAATGCCTATTTTCACTCTTTCTCCTTTCTTCATTCCCTCCACCAATTCTTTAATTTCTTCAACAACTAAGTTTTCTTTCATTTTTTTTTCTTGTAATTGTCCTTATGCTCCCTCCTCACACCATAACCAGCATCTGAACCTATCACTTTGATAGTCACCATGCATACGGTGCAAAGTATCTATACCTAACAATGACAGAGGATCCACTAAGCCTTTAAAATTGGTAACCTCTTCATTATAATTTTGTGTTACCAAGCAGCTATTGTGTAGGTACATTTTTAACAATTAACAAATTGGATTACCTCGCCCTTAGGATAAAGAATTCTCCTTTTTCTTGCTTCATCATTAAGTTACCAATGACAATGAAGTCCAGCTAGCACATCTTCAATTGTAACCTACTAAGAGAAGCGCTCTTAGGACTCTTATATAAAGGGTGTAATCTTTCTTTTGTAGTTAGTTTTGAGAATATATGTTCATTCATATTATTGTCAATCGTGGTAAGATGTGATATGACTTAACAAAAATTCCTAATTGTTCTCAGAGTGTTTCTATTGTTATTATCCTCAATTTAAATGACTACTTTGCCGCATCAAGCAGAAAAAGCCATTGGCAGTAACAACAAATTACCAAAAGCGGCAATACGAATATAAAAAACTCATTAAAATGTATGTGGAAGTAGATTTCACTACTAGAAGTCATCAGTGTAAATCTGAAAATAACCTTGATTATATACAATTATTGGATTGCCATATCTCTTTTCAGGTCCTCAAAATGGAAATTGGTTGCCTGGCATGTAGGATCATACCTCAGTACTGAAGCAAAAACAAAAAACAATAAAGATTTATTTACCTGAATATGGGGATATGAAAATGCAAAGAGATGTACTATAAATGGGGAGAAAAAGAGAAGAATAATGAATTTGATTTCTTACAGATTATATCAGGTTTAGGATTAAATCTTGAATGCTGTTGGGGCCAGAAAAGGGGAACAGAGCCACGTATCTGCACAACAGAGCTCATCTTTCCCTTGCATGACCCAGCTTCTTCACCAAGGACAATTTGCTTTGTTTCAACATCATTTGCAACCCTTCCTCGATCATTCACTCCCCTATTCAAGTACCTGAGATTAATGAAAAGACGCTAATAAGTTTAAGAAAACTATTAAATAAAAAACTAATGGATGAAAATAGATGTTCAAGGACTCAATTGATTGCAATAAAAAGATAGATGCTTGGAAGGTTATTTACTTTTAGTTCAAAGGCCTTTTTATATTTAATTACTTATGGAATTGTACTTGCCACAAGCTTTGTCTTCTTTTCTTCCTGAATTATGTAAAGCAAAATTTTTTAGGATGAGAAAATACTCCGAGGGATGCTTGCTATTAGAGGCGGCAATTGGACGAGTTCGGGCGAGTTTAGGTCAAGTTTTTTCAGATTCAGATTATTTTAAGTTCGGGTTGATTTGGGTTCGGGTTTCGGTTCTGATTTCGGTTTTTTTTAACATATCTTGTCCTTTTTGTATTTTATTGCATATCTATCATTTTATTAACCACTTTTATCTCTTTTTTTCATTTAATTAGATTAAAAAATGAGATATTATTGATCGTTAACTCATGGACCATGTAGGTGACAAAGGTAAAGTTTAATTTAAACTTTAAAGTACCTAATTATGAATAATCGTAATAAACAATGCAATTCAAATTGCATGTGAGATATTATTTTTTATAATATTAATTTTATTTTTAATTTATTATAATATTATAATTCAAATATCTTATATTTTATTTTTAATTTATTATAATATTAATAAATAATGATATTATTTATTAAAAATAATTATAAAATTAATAAAAATTAAAAAATTAAATATCTTACCACACGTGTATGATAAGGAGCAAATGGAAAATAGTTAAACACATCAAGAAATAAAAACCCAAAAAGCTGAGAGAATTTTAAAAAATTGACATCAATAAATAATTATTAAATCTAAGAAAAAAGCAAAAAAATAATTTTAAAGAAAGAAATGATAGTTATTTAAATTATTAGGAAGGAGATAAGAATTACCTATCTATCTCTCTTTCATTTCTTTGTCTGCCATCTCTCTTTTCTATTACATAAGGAAGAGTCGATTCCCCCATGTGTATTAAAAAATAATAAAAATAAAAAATTTAAATTATTATAAGAAAATAATAAAAATAAAAATTTATATTAATCTCAAATTAATATATCAAAATAATAATTAAATGCGCATGCATGTCTTGATGTGTGTAAGGATATCGAAATGTACAAGTGATTATAACTAAATGTATAATTGATTATACCTAAATGTATAACTGTATTTTGAAGAATGTACACGATCTTAAAACGGATCTTACACTCTACCGTGCACTCCTTAAGCATGTGAAAATGTTCAAGAGTAATTGTACGCGTTCGTAGAATAACATACATGACAATCACGTGAGACATACCAAGGGGAACCGACTCTCCCTTTATGCAATAAAGACAGTAGACAAAGAGAGAAGAGAGGGGTAGATAGGTAATTGTAATATTTTTATTAATAATTTTAATAA
The DNA here is from genome assembly GCA_038381775.1 of Adansonia rubrostipa. Taxonomy (NCBI): domain Eukaryota; kingdom Viridiplantae; phylum Streptophyta; class Magnoliopsida; order Malvales; family Malvaceae; genus Adansonia; species Adansonia rubrostipa. The sequence goes on from JBBYHM010350538.1 coordinate 20,771, forward strand.
TTATTCTTTTTTGAAATTATTTTTTTTACTTTCACCTTTATTTAATAATTATTTACTATTTTACTTTTTTAAAATTCTCTTAATCTAAATCTTGTTATCATTCCTAGGCTTTTTCCTCCTAAAAGCTAATCTGCTTTCATCTCGACTATCATTGCTCTCATCACTCATCAGTTTTCTTCTTCTCATCATCCTTCAAACCCATCAATGTAAGTATTAAATCTGCTTAAAACTCATGATTATTTAAATTATATTAAGATTTTTTTTAATTCTATTTTAATAATATCTCATGATTTTATATTATAATATAATGGGTATATCTATTGTTATCTGTATCTTCTATAATTGAATCTGCAGTATTTACATGTTATAATTTTAGCTTTTTTTTCTAAAAAATATAATTACAAAAAAAATAAATATCATATTAATTTGTAATTTGTGAAACATATTCTAATAGTGAAGGTTCGTAAAATCGTTCTAAGAGAATGCTTACAAGATCTATTTACAATATATTTGATTACTAGATCTATTCATAATATAAATAAGAGAATGCTAGACCACTATTAAAGTTTGCAAAAAAAATTTATCGACGATGAATCAATTTTTTTTTCTCAATAATAATGTTTTGAAATAGTTTCACATGCATTTAATTTCTTACATTCAATAAATTAAATATCTTAAATACACTTTGTTATTATTTATGCCTTAGATTTTAATGAATTTTATATCTTAGTATGTATCAAAAAAAGTTTATAAGTTATATGTAAAAATAAAATAATGATTGAATAATGTCATCCTTATTCTATTTAAGTTATTTGATCCATCATTCATATTAAAAGTTAATTAAAACTTACTAAAACATAAATTCAACATGTTATTATATTATATACACTAACTCATAAATCATAATATCATTTAATTTATTTTTTATCATTTAATAATAATAATAATTTTTTTAATTTAATACTTAATATTGTTTAAATTAAAAATTTTAGTATTTATTTTCTTAATGTTAAGTTTAGCCAACTTAGAATTATTTGTAAATGTGGCCAATCAAGGTGTAGTATTTAAAGTGGTAAGTTGTAAATGAATCCTAAGAGCACATATATTTTTTTGAATTTAATTATACAAATTATCTTAAGGTAACTTGTATAATTAAATTCTAATTTAATTATACAAATTGCCTTAAAATATATATTTAGTCTCTTTGTAATATTATGTGCACAACATATTTAATGGATTACCATGTATGAGTAGGACCAAATCACTTGGTAGTTTCATTAGAACCGAACCCTCATTGCCTTTACATAACTAAATTACCATTTTATGTCTTGTTCTTTTTCTATATATTAAAAGTAGAAATCCCTCTCAGTGGTGGTGACATAAATTGATTCAGACCTACTAATTGATGTGCGTCAAAAATTAGTTCATGTTTAGGTAGAAGCATTATCAGTTTATCTGTTATAACTGTTATTTGGAGAACAAGGTTTATTACCATGGATGTTCTTTATTTTATTTTATGTTTTGGCATTATCAATTATAAACATGTAGGTGTTGGCATCTCATCAGTTAATTAGATATATCTTTTTTTTTTTCAGCTTTAGAACTGGGATAACATACGATAGATTTTAATAGTCATCAAGAGTCTGTTAATGAGCATGCAGCATCTTCTATTACTCCAACTTCTTCTTCAAGAAAGTGATCTGAAGCTTGGAAAGAGTTTATTATGCTTGAACCTAATGAACAAAGGAGATATCAACAAGAACGTGGAGATTGAAAAAAAAGAAGTAAATGTATACACTGTGGGAAGGTTTTAATTGGTGACTCTCATTCAAGTACTAGTTCTTTGAATCGTCATTTGAGTAGATGTCCTAAATGTGTTGCATGTGAAGATGAAGTGGGGATAAGTGCATCAAGCAAGATAAAATCAGATGTTTATCAAGAAATGATAGTTGAATGTGTAATTGAGCATGGTTATCCATTTGAATGGGCTGAACATAGAAAAACTAGAGCCTTATATTGCTATTTAAATAAGGATTTCAAACCTATTTCTAGGAATACTTATAAGGCTTATTGCTTGAAACTACACAAGATAATGAGAGAAAAGTTTAAATCTAGTTTGGAAAAAGTTTCAAGTAAGATTTCTCCTACTTCTGATATATGGACATCATGCACATTTGATGGATATCTTTGTTTGACTGCTCACTATATTGATGTTGATTGGAAGTTGAATAGCAAAATTCTGAGTTTCTACCATGTTACACCCCCATACTCTGCAAATATTTTGTGTAACATCATCTATGATTTGTTGAAAGATTGGGGAATTGAAAGAAAAGCTTTTAGTATCACCTTGGACAATGCAAGCAACATGTATAACATGCAACAAATGTTGTGTAGTCAACTTGATCAACAAGATGCTTTGATATGTCATGGTCAGTTTTTTCACATTCGTTGTTGTGCTCATATATTGAATCTTGTTGTTCAACATGGTTTAGAAGTTATTAGAGAAGGCTTGGTGAAAGTAAGAAATTATGTGAAATATGTTGTAGGTTCAGAAGCTAGGAAGATTAAGTTTCATGAATATATAGTTCAAACTAGATTGACTTATTCTAAGGCATTATGGTTGGATGTTCTAACTAGATGGAACTTGACTTATTTGATGCTATAAAGGCTTTATACTATCTTGCTGCTTTTAGAAATTTGGCAAGGGCAGATCAAACTTTTAATTGTTGTTTTCTCGAGGATGATGAGATTGCTTGGATTGGAAAGATTTTTTCATTTCTGAAGCCTTTTTACGATATAACCATCTTGTTTTCAGGAACTGAATATCCTACCTCTAACTTATATTTTGAGAGTGTGCACAAAATTTAAAAAAATATTGAGAAAGAACTTCTATCTGAAGATCCAATCATTAAGCAAATGGCAATAAATATGAAAAGTAAATTTACAAAGTATTAGGAGGAACACACTTTGGTGCTATCTTTTACAGCCATACTTGACCCTCAATTTAAGTTGCAATTGTTGCAATTTATCTTTGCTCAATTGGGTCCACAATATGAAAATAATTGGGTAGGCATTCTTGAACAAATGAAAAAGCTTTTTGAGGAGTATCAAAGCCATTTCGGGGAGAATCAACTGGCTTTATCTAGTAATATTGAAAGAAGTAGTCAAAGAGTAATTTCTAAAGACATGAGAGTAAGTTATATTTGTTTACATTTTACTATGAAATCATTAACTAAAAATTCAATATTTATCTGTGTTTAACTTTTATTTTATTTTATGTTTATTATTACGAATGATAGTTGATTTTGTTAATTTTGTTACTATAAGCTTTTGGTCATTTTGATTCTCGATCTAATTCAAATAGATCAAAGTTGGATATATATTTAGATGAAGTTAGAGAAGACTACTACAAGGATATTGATATTCTTGATTATTGGAGAAAAAATGAATTTCGATATCCTCTCCTTTCACGAATGGC